>JAGFMF010011923.1:1567952-1633082 GCA_019455555.1 Galemys pyrenaicus
CTCCCGCTCTCTGTGGTGAATCCTCTCACCCCCCCCCCACACCTCTGGCCTGTACCCCAGTGCTTGTATGCATAAATAAATAAATCTTTAAAAAAAAAAGTCATATAGAAACTATAAGAACTATGGTTCTAACCATGCTTGTCTGTTTCAAGATATATAGGTTTTATAATGAACAATGTTTTTATGACCAGATTATACAATGTGAATAGGTAAGTATCTCCTTAAGAAAAAAAGTTGTATAAAACAGTAAATGATTAACAATTTTTCACAGAAATACAATGATTATGGGGGTAATATTGATAAGTATTGAATAGAAATTATTGATAATAATTTTGTGAAGAAAAATCAATAAAATGTTATGGAACAGAGGGGCCACCCTGGTGGTGCAATGGGTTGAAGCACTGCATTATGAAGCTATCCACAGCCACTGCAGCATGAATTAGATGCCTGGCCAAGGAGGTGACCCACATGGCACAGCAGACTTCTCCTGTCTTGCCCGTTGCTCTCCTCAGCAGTGTATTTCAGTAGATTTACCTGTTCTGCTCCTCACTCTCTCTAGTGAATTCTTTCTCCCCCACCCACATCTCTGGCCTATGCCCCAGTTCTTGTATCCATAAATAACATCTTTTTAAAAAGTGTTATGGAACAGAGATAAGTTTATTTGGAATTTAAGAATAAGTACATTGTACGTGATTCTTCAGCGGCCATGATCAATTGTCTTTGACATACTTCTTAAAAATGATCTCAACTGAGTCACAATTTCAGTCTATGATTCCACATATTATTGTAATTATTAAACTCCTGTTGTCGGGCCTCCCTGGTGGCGCAGCAGGTTGAGAGCTGCACTGTGAAGCTTTCATCAGCTACTGAAGCACAAGTTTGATCCCTGGCCAGGGAACTAATCCACATGTCACAGCAGACCTCTCCTGTCTTGCCCGCTGCTCCCTTCAGCAGTGTGTTTCAGTTGATCTGCCTGTTCTGTTTCCCACACCATCTCTGGTGAATCCTCTCACCTCCTGTGACTCTGGCCTGTATCCCAGCTCTTGTATGCATAAATAAATAAATATTAAAAAAAAAACTCCTGTCATCTTGCCAGATTTATTCATTCATCCTTGATAAGAAACCATCTATAATTTTGCAAAACTGGTATTTTCATAATCTGATATTTAAAAAAATTAATTCTCTTAACTTCTATCTATGTCGTATTTTGTCGAGCGCACTGAAATTTATTAAATCATAAGTACTTTGGGTCAAAGTAATCAGAGAGCTACCCTAAATAGTTCCCCAAATTGGCTACAATAATCACAATATACAATTTGTTATTTAAAGACATTTTTATGCTGAATGGTATTCTATTGTGTATATGTACTGCATCTTCTTGATCCAGTCATCTACTTTTGGGCATTTGGGTTGTTTCCAGGTCAATAAAAAATGAAAAACTAGGACCATTTATAGAAACAGGAATGGAGCTAGAAGGAATTATACTCAGTGAAACAAGTCAGAAGACAAGAGAAAAAAATCTGATAGCTTCACTTTTAGGAGAAATGTGAAAGAACAACAACTACAACAAAAAATAAAAGAAGAAGAAAACAAAAAATAAGAGAAAGCTCAAGGAAATGGGCAATTACAACCAAAAAAACAAACAAACTCAACAAGATCATAAGGTTAAAGATAAACCAAAGGGAACATAGGGGGTTGGAAGGAGGGGAGGGCAAAGACAGGGAGGAGGGGCAGAAAGAGCACAAGAGACTTAGGTGATGATGCACAGGTGAAATGGTGGTGGGAACTCCCTGGGGATTACAAATGTTGTCAAATACAATTAAATAAATCTAATAAAAAAATTTTTTAAAAACCCACAAAAACACAAATATTTAAAGAATGCACACATGTGCTGATTTTAACACCTGTTTGGCAGTATACAAGGATTATAAGAGCTTTAATATTTCCTGAAATTAAATCACATGAAAAGAAGAAAGTCAATGAAATAAGTCAGAAGGTAAAAGAAAAGTCCTGGATGGTCTCAACCCTAGGAGGAATATAAGGAACTATATAAGTAACCAAGGAAAACAATAATAACTATAATAAAAAAGAAACCCACAACAAAAAGACAAGGAGGAATGGGAGGGGACTCTGCAGGGAGGGAATGGGTTGAGGGCAGAAAGAGCACAAGGGACTGAGGTGATGGTGCACTGACGAAACGGTAGTGGGAAATCCATGGGAACCACAATCAATGTCAAAAATGTATAAATAAAATAAAATAGCTAATAAAAAATAAAGCTTTTATGAGACACATGATGAGTTATAGCATCTATGATAAAAGGCTTGATTCTGATAATTTTATGAGTAGAAGTGTTCAAAGTTGAGGCTACTTTCTTACATCTTTGTCTTCACAACCACTTGACAGCTGATTTGTGAGTCTGTGTCACAGCTGAATGGTGTGCGCCCATCTAAGAAATAACAAACATAGGGACCTCTTGGAACAGATGGAAGGCATCATGGATGGCTTCACCTACTTAGGGGATTGCTAAATTAACAGCAGAATTTGGGCTTTAATATGAAAAAGTTGCTTGCTAGCATCACTGCAGAAGGCATCAATGACAGCTGCTATCTCTTAAGTATTTTCAACTCCTAGTGATGCTTGAATTCTCAAGATCCTTCATTTTATATCTGGGAAATAAGTCCCAGAAATAACTAGGGGAGGTTTCTTACATGCTTTTATTTTTAATTTTCTTAAAAGAATCTTCTCATACTAAATTGGAAATACGTGTTATGAGTTGGAGTAAAGGGACTATATTATAGAGAAGGGAATGAAAAGGGTTATTTATATAAAAACTCACTTGACGTGTTGCAGTTTCACAGATTTTACATTAAATGTGTATATATATGTCATTACATATAATTCCATTTCATTTAAAAATAATTAAGTTGGACTGAAAATATGATCATCTGTCTAACCCAAATTTCTTATTTAAAGAAGTCCAAGATAAATAATTTGGGATCTTTCTGCCTTCCACTATTTTTTTCACTTTTTCCCCACAATGGCAAGAATTCACTCTAGGATGGTTCATATTAAGTTATGAAACTTTATCCATCCCTATCTGATGGTTTAAAAACTTTTTTAACCTTATGATTATATTCTGATTTTCCTTTTAGAATGTATTTTTTGTCTTTGTAAGTTGAAGTCTTACTTAGGTCAGAATATTTCCTTTATTAAAAGTATAATCCTTTGAAAGTTTCATATATTTGAATTACGGATTATATCTATACTGACATTTATATACATCTTTCCACATATAAAAGTAACATATAAAATTATTGCAATTTAGCACTCCAAAATTCCCTTTTAAGGTTCTTAAGGAATTTGGATATTTGTGAATTTAAGCCTTTTCAATATTTCTGCTATAGCTGATTTCTTATTTACCACTTAATTAAAAATAATCAAAACTAAATTATATACAAATTATATTCATGGGTAACACTAAATTATAAGTACTTGTTAACTGAAGAAAAAGTAATAGCTGATATCATGTTACTATGATATAGAAGTGTGAGAAGGTTAAAAAAAAGTTTTGTGAATGTCCCACTTAAGGAAATATTTCTTAAGTAGAGAAAGTTACTGGGCCTATTTACCTGTTTTTGCCTTTATTAAGTGTGTTTCTGCTTGTATAAATGCTAATTAGAACCCAACAAGGTACTGATTAGAACCCCACAAAGTGATGATTACTTACTTGAAGCTTTGGTTGTCAGAGCATAAGACCTTATCTGCACAAGACCGTGTGGAATAAACTGAGCTATCATTCATTTCACGCCTTGTCTGTTTTCTTTTAGGTTGTATTGAAGGTATGATTTATTTTTAAGCATAAATTTTTCTGTTTGAGACAATGTATAAGATTGTAAAGACAGAATCTGTAGTCCAGAGCTTTGAATTTCACTTGATATGTCTTAATAGTGGTATCATTTTATTTTTGCATGAATTTTCCCTTTTCAATTGATTTAAGAAAATACAAGAACTCATATTTTATTTATTAATATAACCACAACCAAAAACTTTAATAGGTCTACATCTTTTATGATTATTGAGATAATAAAGTAATTAATGATATCAGAACATATATATGATTGTAGAGAAAATTAATTTGCATAGCACACAAATAGCAAATACATATAAATTGATAGTAAGATTATTTTCATTTAAATTTGAATTTAAAAAGTTCATTTAATAAAACAAGAAAACTGTGATATTTTATAAATTGTGTGATTTTTTAAACCAAGAAATTTAATAGGGCAACTAAGTCATAAAATAAAATATTTCATCAGTAAATAGATCTTAAGTATTTTGATTTACATTCTAATGTTACAGTCACAATGATACTGAATTTCTTATGGCTAATATTTATCTTATACCTACATATTTATAACTTTCACTAAAGCATGCACTGCTCTTCAGCATACTGGATCAGAAATCAATCAGCCAATGAAAATATCCACCTTTTGTTCAGCAATTCTCTGCAGATTACAATAAATAATATACAAGAGATAGAGACGTGTAACACAGTATGCCTGTTTTGAAGAACATGCAACTCAAATTTATAGATTAAAAAATACTTAAAAAATAAGAATCATAAACACTGTTAAATGCTATTGTGTATTAAAGATAAAATATTCTGTACCTCATAAAATAAGTATGCACTGAAATAGAACCATTGGTTAAAGTTGGATTGGCTTTTAAACACAAGAATATATACTTCAGTAGAAAATAAGAGAAAAGGATTGTACCATGGAAGGACTCTGAATTATAAAATACTTGGAAGTAGACTGAATTATTTGTTCAATAGGGATAATTTTATTTAAATAGACACTATTTGGTATAGAATGAGGACAGTTTATAAGATACTTTTAAGTACAGATTTGTTTTTTTTTTAAACATTCAGCTAACTAAGTATACTTCTGATATTTATAAGGCAATGTTCTAAGTAATAAAAGGAACTTCCATACTGGTAAGAAGAATTTAAGAAAACAGTTTATATTCCTGGTCAATCATAATAGATCATCACTAGAATTTTGAGTGATTTCAACAGCAATGACTGTTCCTAAAATGGGACCATTGAGATGGCACAGAGAACAAGCCAACTTTTGAGAAAAGAAAAATACTGTCCATTTAACCATAACTAGGGCATCTTGATTCCTTTCTTGTGCATTTTTTGTTCCAGAAAATGAAAGGTCATCTCAAGCATAGAGAATACACTGGATCTGCATTATGAAGTATAACTTGTCAACTTAAAAACAAAAACAAAATCCATATTTTCCTAATTGTTTAGCCTTATTTATGGTATTTTCATCCAATTGTCTTACCCTTGCAAATGCTATTGTTCTTGCAAGATAAGCAGAAATAGGAAAGTGGTGTATTTACAAGTTCTGTGACTGAAATTTGACCCAAGAAAGAAACTGAGTTCTTAATTAAGTAGTGGTATTGACACAGAAAATCACTTTTGAAAAGCTTGATGAGTTGTACAGGCTATCATCTAAACCTCTGGTATTCAACGTGATGGACTGTTTCCCATTAAGATCAACCCAATGCAGCTCCCTAAAGTGAGACTCTCAAAGAACTCTTATGTTGCTTCCTGATTAAGGCATTCAAGGGCATATCGCAATATTAAAATCACTTTCATAACATGCATAAACTATTGTCTCTAGTCAAAACTAACCTCACTTTCTATCTTTAGTAGCATCCTTGGATAGATGACCATACTCTACTGTTCAAACATTTTTATTGGCTTGTTCAGCTTCTATCAACCTAATTGGAATTTCAGGTACAAGTGCTTTCCAAGTAAGTTATAATATCTATCCATAAGACCAAAAATTGCCTTAACATAATTATTGCTTGCTTTTTTACCTGCCTACATGTTCAAGTACAGCTAAATCTACAACCACTACATTATTCAGTCACTAAGTTTGATTTAATAATGTTAAAGCCCTTTCTTATTTACAGCCAGCCAACTCCCCACTTCCATTACTTAATTGTCCTAGTTTGACACTTGAATTACAATATAGGCATTAAAACTTTGTGGACATTGGTTTGAAAAAAGAAAGTGATATTTTATAAGATTAGTGCATCTAAAAAAAGCAGAATAGATTGGAGAAGAGCAAAAAAGAACAAAAGAAATAACTACAATACTTCAAAACTGAGATGACATTGGTCTGAACTAGAATAAGTACAGTGGCTATTCCAACAAAAGAAAGAATGTAGATTATAATTTAGAGAGAAAAATCAACAGGACCTCGTAATTAAGAATTAAAAAAAAAGAAAAATGCTTCACCAATTTAGAATCTGGTAATGAGAAGAAATTGGTAAACATAGTTAAGAATGTGCTTATGGTAAAGTATGGAGTAAATTTTGCTTCTGAGATTAAAACATCTACTCCCTAGTGGCACGGAGTTAAACACTGCACTATGAATCATCCACAGCCACTGTAGCACAAATTCGGTCCCCAGCCAGGGAGGTGACCTACATAGCCAGCAGACCTCTCTTGTCTCGCCTGCTGCTCCCCTCAGTAGTGATTTCAATAGATCTGCCTGTTCTTCTCTCACTCTGTCTCTAGTGAATCCTCTCACCCCTCACACCTTTGGCCTGTACCCCAGTTCTTGTATGCATAAATAAATCTTTTTTAAAAATCTGAGAACATTCTGTGTTAAAACTCAAAATTATAATTTTAAATAAAAAGACTAGCTATTTATATTTGGAAATTGTGAATGCAAAAGTATTGAAAATAAGTGAATCCATTGCCATAGATGAGCTCTAAGAAGAAAGGAGAAGATGATGAAAGGTCCCCAAAATCTAAGGGTTTCATTGACAATAGAAATAAGAATAGAACAAGTAAAATAGAGAAGTTGAAAAGACAACAGTGAACCAAAAATGATATAATCTCAAAAAGAAGAGATTCACCGCTAAAGGAATAGAGAGGTTGGAAAAAGAGGCAAAAGGAAAAACAGGAAAAAAAACTAAGATTCATCAAAAAAAAGTGGGATGTTTTCAGAGAATAATTGCTAAGGAAGACCAGTGTTTATCTAGATTCCAAAAATTATGTTGTAATTTAAAGTATAATATAGTTGTGATTTAACCTTCTTGTTCATTAGTGATCATAACTGAAAACAAAGACGAGTTAGCATAGACACAAAGTACAAAGAAAACCTCTTATTGTAAGACATGTAAAGTTATTTGCAGTTCATTAGTTGGTTGATGTCTCCAAATCTCTAATCCTGTAATTAAAGAAGCTCAGTGATGTTTGGTAGAGATGAAGCAGCCCTATTAGATTAATGGTAGAACATGTTTTTTTAATACTATTTTCTTTTCATAAAGTCAGATACAATAGGGCCTCCCTGGTGGCGCAGTGGGTTAAGCAATGCACTATGAAACAAACCGCAGCCACTGCAGCATGAGTTTGATCCCTGCCACCGGCCAGGGAGGGGACCCACATGGCACAGCAGACCTCTCCTGCCTCACCCACTGCTCCCCTCAGCAGTATATTTCAGTCAATCTGCCTGTTCTGCTCCCCACTCTGTCTCTGGTGGATCCTCTCACCTCCCGTGACTCTGGCCTGTACCCCAACACTTGTACGCATAAATAAATAATAAAACTTTAAAAAAAAAAGGTCAGATTCAATAGTATTTTAGAAATTTTGCAATTAAGTGTAGCACACTAGAACATTAAAATCCAGCACAAGAAACCCCAAATAATATTAAATAATAAAGAATATTTTTCTAGAAAATAGTTGAGCAGTTTGATATTAGGTTAAAACAAAAGTCTGAAATATTTAGAAAGAGAGATGATATTAAGACTTTCATAGGTTAACTTAGTGTATTCAATAGTATATCCAGATGGGGATCTAAAATGATATACACTTGAAACCTAAATAATATATTGCAATGTTACTTCAATTTAAAAAAAAACCTAAAAAATTGAGACAATACCTAAAACTAACCTTAAAAAGGTCCCCAGTATTTTAAATGAAATGCTATCATTATTAAGTTTGACAAAAATGTGTATTATACATTTAAAATTATACAGAATAACTAACGAGTTCTAGGTTGAACAAAATAAGAATATGAATAAAAATTTATGTGTTCTAGTGAAGACAACATACATAGTTGCTTTATATACTTACCAAAAATTGACACACTATGTCAGTTCCAAACTTACTTTGAGTCCCAGCACACTCATAAAACATACATAAGATTTGTTAAATGTAGAACCATAGAAAATTTTCAAATCATATAATAATTTTCAAGTGATTATAGCATAAGAAATGATCACAATAGAAATCAAACCAAATATCTGAATCAGCCTACTATGTGTATTAATCTCAAAATTATTCAAAGTGAAAGAAAGTGGACACCACAGGCTACATTCTGGATGATTGAATTTAAATGACATTTTATAGAAGAAAAATGCATGGTGCAATAACTAGAATAGTCATTGATGAGTGATGGATTTAGGGGAGAGAAGGTGGAGTGCACAGAGAAACAAAGATACTTTTCCAAAGGATAGGCATGTTTTACATCTAGATTTTGGTTGGGGTCACACAACTCTATATATGTCAGAAGTGAAGTTTAGGAAGTATAAAATATAGTTTAATAAATGATTTTAAATGAAAAGATAGACTATCAGATATGAACAAGAATGGTGTATCTGGGTATATTTATCTGTGGGTATATTTACCAGGGATAATCCTTTTTGGTGATTTTCTATTAATTAAATTTTTGGTGATTATGTGAGAAGAAATTCTTGTAGTGTCAAAGTCTGGACTGCATTTCATTTCCCTTAGTGGTTAGTGTGGTAAAAGGAGCTAATCCTAAAATTACTGGGCCTACACACTAAGTTATTAGTTATATTTTCTGGGTTGATACAAATATGTGAAGCTAAGTCTTCAAATAAATTTCTGTGTATTCTTTGTATATATTTTTTTCTTCATGTTTTGAAATCTCATTAATGTAATTTTCCTGTAATGTCCTCTAAGTTGGAAATGCTATTAATTTATTTTCTTCTGAAGATGAATAATTTGAAACTGAGAATAGATGTGCCATTTGTCCAGGGGTTGTTACATGTTTAAACATCATTAATATTATTACAATAGCTTTGTAAAACAGATCAAAACTGGGCTTATTACCATCCACCTAATTATATTAAAGACACTTCATCTTGTGCCTTTTTCCACTGAAGGGGTTCTTTTATTATTGAGGCTGTGTGGGAAAGGTTTTTCCCTAATTTAGTCCACATTTTATTTTCAATGTGAAGTGCTAAACCTATTGAACCATAGACCTTCGGTGAATTGATCTCTTCACTTGCAGTATTTACTGCTCCGGTAAATTAGGTGTACATAATAACCAGCTGTCGACCTCCAGATGCAGTAGCGTCAAGCTGCATAAATTCCCATCTCGCAGACACACACATTTCAATACTTTTAGCTGGGAACTTGGTCTACTGCTGCTATAAATAATTTCATACTGTGGAAACTGATTTCATGCCATCTTTGTTTATGTTTATTTACAAATAAGGAATATTTGTAATAAAAGTTCAACCAAAGTTTTTCTAAGGATATTTCGTCCAACAGAAGTTCACTTTAAAACTACTTCCACTAAGATGGGCTTCCTGGGTGGCACAGTGGGTTAAGCAAGGCGCTATTATTGGGCAAACCACAGCCACTGCAGCACGAGTTTGATCCCTGCTGCGGGCCAGGGGGGCGACCCAGGGGGTGCAGCAGACCTCTCCTGTACTCCCCTCAGCAGTATATTTCAGTCAGTCTGCCTGTTCTGCTCCAGGCTCTGTCTCTTGTGAATCCTCTCACCCCCTGCACCTCTGGCCTATACCCCAGCTCTTGTATGCATAAATAAATAAATCTTTAAAATATTTATTTCCACTAAGATGATATATTAAATAAATAAGGACCACCTTTTCTTAATATAATCATCTGTAGCCTAGATAATTTGTTACAATATTACTTATACTTTAATTTTTAGTTTTGAAAATAATCAGAAAATATTTTGTTAAGTTGAAAAGGTTAGTTCCTAATAACTTTGATAGTAAAATGTGGATAATAAACACTAATATGAAAAAATGGATAGTATCAATAAATAATAATAGGTAAACTCAAAGACCAGAGGACAGAAGTTTTCTAAAATTAAAATTTCCTTCCTTATGTTCCTTAGTTGTCTTAGAAGATAAATAATACAACATACACAAACACACACATATGTCAGATAGATTGAGTTGTCACTAAAGTACAATAAGAGAGTTAAATGCTCTAAAACTGTCAGATGATATAGTCATTTCACAAAAGGTGCATCATTTAATATGTTGGGGTTCACTTGAGGTAGAACCCACATATGTAAGACACTAAGGACATGGAAGACAAAGGTCAGCAGGAAGGATTTAAGTATTCATTGGAAGACCAAACTTGACATTTGGAACTGTATCTTAATCTGAAAAATTGGTGACATTGAAGTTATAAATAGATTAATCAATAAATTGCAGAAGCTGACAGACACAGTGAAGGGCCAGTTGGTCTTTTCTCAGTCAGGATGATAAATTGGAGCATAAAACTCTATTGACAATCCCTCCAGGAAGTTTTATGATTGACAAAGAAGACATGATACAATGCACACTATTATGTAGGTTTTCTTGATGATTACACATTTTTAAGTGATTATGTTAATAGTTCAGTGAAATTAAATTACTAGGGTAACAGTGATTAGCAGTGGCATTTTAAATAAGGGAACTTAAAATGAGGGAATTATTCATGATTCCTCATGTCAATTCTAAGGTTAAAAAAATGAAGGAAAAACAATGATGAAATAATAGCTTTACCAGTTTTTGACTGTTTTGAAAAATAAGGCAGGCCACGGGTACATTAACATTAATAGTCCTTGGTAGTGAGTGTCGTAGAGTCACAAGCACTGAAAAGGTTCATGATCCTGTACCTCTAAGTCATAAACAATGTTCAATTAAAAGTAAATCATTATAGATAAAAATACAAATGGAACTTGAACAAAACAAAACAAAAAACATGTTTCTGCCACATCATGATCTTTCCCAGGATCACTGTCTCTACCCTTACACTATAAAGAGAAACTGAATCTGTACCAATTAAACGTTGAGTTGGGGAGTTATTCCAGCTACAGATAAAAGTTATGAAACAAAAGAAAACCAAAAAAAAGATAATCATTTTCTAACTGTGCACAGCTAATTTTTCTGTTTAAAACAAAAGTTTCTTCCTATAAAAGTGATAAATGGGAAGTTACAGTGAAAAATACAAACTTCTTGTAACCATAATAAACTGATTAATTACCTATGCAGATTTAACCAGAGAGTGGCCAGTAAGCAATGCTTAAGTTTTATGCAAGTCATGTTAAATGGTTGATTATCATAGCAATACACTATGGCCATATAGCAATGGCAAACTGTTGTAAGGTGGTGACCATAGAATAGCGGGTATGGATAAGGAATCATTTAAAGTGTCTCCCCTAATTGTAAAATGTTTAATTAGAAAATATATGAAAAATTGGGGCCTCCCTGGTGACACAGCGGGTTAAGCAAAGCGCTGTGAAGCAAACCACAGCCACTGCAGCACTAGTTCGATCCCTGCTGCCAGCCAGCTCCCCTCAGCGGTGTACTTCTGTGGATCTGCCTGTTCTGCTCTCTGTGGTGAATCCTCTCACCCCCCCACACCTCTGGCCTGTACCCCAGTGCTTGTATGCATAAATAAAGAAATCTTTAAAAAAAAAAGAAAATATATGAAATATAAACATACTGAATTGTATAAGATTTTTTTCAGCCCACATTTCTCAGTCAACAGGATCCTTAAGGTGTACTATGTTAAGGATTCAGGTGGACTTTTAAAGCACTACATATACAAAACTGAAGGAATATTTCAACTCTTATGTATGCTCAGATTCTAATGAAGTACTGCGAGATACTGGTGAAATCCAAATAGGAGAAAGAATGTTTACTCCTATCAAAAAAATAAATATGCAACAACATCAAAAAAACAAAAACAAAAGAAGCCAGTAGAGCTCAGTAATTAAAAACTTTTTTTTAAAACAGTATGAAAATTTATATCAATCTGTATTTTCTTGCCCCAGTGATATAAGCACACATTATATGAATCAATATATTTTTTTCTATTTTATTAATAACATCTTGTTTTGAAGTATCAGAGCAACGCTGAAACTGAGATATTTTTAGCATACCTAAGATAAATTGATTTTTGTGAGTTACACCATTAAATGAATACTTAAATCATCACATAACTTGTCTAGAAGAGAGCAACCTTCAACTAAAAAGCAACAAACATTTGAACACAAATTATTGGAAGTCATGGAAAAAGAGGGCCAGATTATGAAACATCTATTTTTATAAATAAGATATCAATTTTATAAATATATATGTTATGTTTTGTATCTTATATTTTTCATGTTACACACTATATGTTGTATATTATGTATAAATCTGTATATTTATATTGTGCATAGCCTTCTGAGTTTTGTTAGAGATTTTGATAAGTATGTTCCCAATGCCATTTAATTACTTTAAAATGTTACCACAATGCCCTAAGAGCTAAAATACATGCAGCCATCTTGTTTATATCTGGAAAAGAGTATATAGTGTTTGAATTTATTTATTCCTTAGAATTTCACATATGAATTATTAGAAAATTATAAATATAGTAGCATTAATAAATGAAATCATGAGATTTGATTAGCCTAAATCTCTTATCGAACATCTCACTACATTTCACAGCCCCTGTGTAAGTATTTGTGTTACCAAAAAAAAGTCTTAATTTATGTTAGTATCATGTGATCATGTTAGGCTGTACTTAAACTTTTGTTGGTTTCGTTACCCCTTACATCTAATTCCTTGTAGCTGTGTTAGTTTCCTAGGGCTGCCATAACAAAGTACCACAAGCTAGGTGATTTAAACTGAAAAAAATTATTTTATGTAGGTTAGAAGCTGAATTCATGGTATTGGCAGACTCTTGCTCCCTTTGAAACCTGTAAGGTAGACTCCATCATTGCCTCTTAGAGATTATGGTATTTTTCAGTAACTTTTACCATTTCTTGATTTTTAAATACATAATTCCTGTATCTATCTTTAATGTCCTTGGTTATTTTTCTTATTTCTTTATATTGAATTACATTCTTATAAGAATACAAATAATATGGGATTAATGTTTTCCTATTCCAATATGACCTAATATCAACTAGTTAGAATTATAATAACCCTTATATATTTAAGATCATATTCTGAGATACTCAGAGTCAAGATTTCAACATACCTTTTGAGAGGACTCAAATTAATCCATTACAGTGGGAATACACTCTCTCTCTCTCTCTGTCACACACACACACACACACACACAAACACACGGCATATATTTGGGCTGTTAACATCCTTGAAAATCTCAGGATGGCAAAGCTTCTTACATTGTTTCTCACTTCCCCAGAGTGTTTTAAAGAAATAAGTAGAAGACCTTATTTTCTTGAAGTCTGGACTTCAACTGCTACAGTTTCTTTCCCATAATGTTCTATTGATCACAGTTGCTATTAGGTTCAGCATATTCAAAGGAAATGCAATTCCTACTCCACGCCTCTAAGGGCACGGTTCTTGAAGTCATCTTCAGTTAACTATAGGCTTCAGTTAAGCCAACCCAGAACTGAATTTTAGAATCAAGATCATAGTAATCTTGTCCTTAACAGATTACTGCAGATATACATAGGCTGGTATTTTAAGCAAGGAAATGATAGTGACGTTAGCCCCATAAATTCCAGATACATTACTTCTAATCTAGCAGGCATCAATTATTTTTATTCTTCCTACTTTGCATCAAGCAACAAGTCAGAATAAGCCCTTGAATCTAAATATTGTACAAGATGCATGAAGGATTAAGAGTGGTCTTTTTAAAAGTTATTTGTAAATAACGAATTAATTTTAAATTGTGATATTTGGATACCCCAATCAGATATCACCAACGTAATGCGCCCACCACCAAATTACCCACAGTTCACCACCGTAGTCCATTGTGATTTGTATAGTGTTACCTTCCAAATCAATAGATCCATAGCTGTGTTCTCTGGCACAAGTAGCTCTTCCTTGGTTGCAACATCATCAAAACCTATTGATCCCAGATTCACAGGAATGAGAAACAGAATATCATTGAAAGAGCTAGTGGGCAGAATTATGAAAAGAAGTGCTGCCATTCTTGCCTTAATTTTCAGAGAAAATTATAGAGAAGACTCCAGTAACATATAATTATATACCGGTCAGTGCTTAAGGGGAAAAAAAAATCATTCTGACCTCATATATATGTTGAAACTCACCAGACATTTAATTCCATCCTATCAAGTCAGTAACTTTATGCTTATGAGAAAATACTAATCTTTGTGAATTCCTTATGGTTAAACATTGCCATAAAATGAGTTTCTTGGTCAAATGTAGCACAGTATAGAATATCAACACAAGTGAGGTTAACAGTGAAGTAACTGCAAGAAAATTTATGTATATAAATGTTTATATATATATATACACATGTATTTAACTTTCTTTGCAAGATGAACATATTCTATATTTTGTTGTTGTTGTTGATAGAAATGGAATGGAATTTATTTACTAGGTCAAGAGTTTTATCAAGTGTTTGCATATATTGTGACTTGCTCCAGCCAATATATCACATCTGGAACCATGTCTGGAATTGGTATAAATTTTAGATTTAATTTGTAATAATACAAAGTCATTTTCTATGACTTTTTGAACATACAAAAGGTGAGGCAAAGAGATATGGTGCATAGATTTTCAGTCCTCCATCTTTAAAGTCTTTGATTTTGACGTTCATTTCTAGAGCTTCCCTAATGTTCTTTCAAAGATACTCTAATGCTTCTTTTTGTTTTGTTTTTTATAGAGGAACTGGGTGTAGTCCAATTATTAATAAGTAGCTCAGGGGAAGGGGGAGATAAGAGAATTCACCAGAGACAGAGTGGGAGAAGAATAGGCAGATTTACTGAAATATACTGCTGAGGGGAGGAGCAGGCAAAATGGAGAAGTTTGTTGCTTCACGTTGTTTAGCAACCTGGCTGGGTATCAAACTCACACCTTAGCAGTGATAGCACTGAAACTTGAGCCATAGGCCACCAGCAATGTCCTATATAAACACTTTATTTAAAAATATATATTTATGCATATAAGAACTGGGGTACAGGCCAGAGGTGTGGGGGATGCAAAGATTCACCAGAGACAGAGTGGGGAGCAGAGCAGACAGATTAACTAAAATACACAGCTGAGGGTAGCGGGGTGAGGCAGAAGAGGTCTGCTGCGCCATGTGGTGGGGGGGATCACCTCCTTGATTGGGGATCGAACTTATACTGCAGTGGCTGCGGATGTTTCACAGTGTGGTGCTTAACCCCTTGCCCCACCAGGGAGGCCCCAAGAAAACACTCTGAACACAGCCATTTTAGCTACCATTACATTTCCTCCAAAGGACTATCGTGCTTTGTAACATGGCGTCTTTTGAGCTAAAATCCTAGGGCTCTTTTCCTTGCACCTGTCCTAGTGTATGTGACCTTCTTTCATTCAATTGATGGCATCCATTGCCTCAGAGTAGAGTTAATACAGAAAAAAGAGGGTAAGAGAAAATACATTGAGTTTCAAGAGTAAAGCTATTTTAAAGCAAATTTATTTATGTAAAATAAGTTATGCATATTTAAAGTGCACAATACTCTGAGTTTTGACATGTGTGCACCCATGAAACTGTCATAATCAAGATAATAAACATTTTCAGCACCCCAAAGTTTCCTTCCTTCCTCCCTCTCCTTGGACTGCTTTGGTCTGCTTCCTGTCACCACAGATAAGTCTAAAGTTTTTCAGGAATTTTAATCAGTAGAAGCATACAGTATTTCCTCTCTGACGGACTTCTTTCACTCAGCATAATTATTTTGAGATTCATCCAGAATGTTTGTATAAAAAGCTTTCTCCTTTTAATTGCTGAATGGTATTTCGTTGTGTGACTAGACCACAATTTAGTTATTCACCTGTTGATGAATATTTGACTTGTTTCCAGGTGTTAATTTTTATATGCAAAGTAGTCATGAACATTTGCGCACAAGCCTTTGTATGAATACATACTTTCATTTCTCACAGGTAAATTTCTACAAGTGGAATAGCTGAGTCATGTGGTAGGTGCAGGTTTAATCTCAGAAAAAAACTGCCAAACTGTTTTCCTAAGCATTTGCACCATTTCATAGCCCACAAGCAGCGTGTGAGAGTTCTACGTTGACAACATGTGGTCAGTCCTTTGGTCAGGTTTTTAATTGCAGACTTTATAATAAATGTGTAGTGGTATCTGGTTATGGTTTTAATTTGATTTTCCTAGTGTCTTATGGTGACGAACATCTTTTCATGTATTTACTTGCCATCTGTATATCTTTTATGATGAAGTGTCTGTGCCCTATATTTTTAATGTAAGGGGATATGGATAAGAAGTAGTTATAAAGACTTTATTTTACCCTTCTTTCTGTACTATCACTTAATGTGTCAGGGATCTGACAGGAATTTTCTGGCTTTTTAATTGTAACTTTTCTTCTGGAACTAAAAAAAAAAAAATCTGCAATATGGATCATAGCCTCACTGAAACAACTGGCAAACAGGTTCAGTCCTACATATAATATATTAAGAAATTTGTGGCTGATGTTATAGGTAAGGGATTGGTATTAATTTGAGTTGTTATTTTATAACACCAGAGAATCCAAAATATTTTGGGGCCTCCCTGGTGGTACAGTGGGTTGAGCACCGCACTGTGAAGCATCTGCACTGCAGCAGTATGCAAGTCCCATCCCCGGCCAGGGAGGGAACCCACAGGACGCAGCAGACCTCTCCTGCCTCACCCACTGCTCCCCTCAGCTGTGTGTTTCAGTCCATCTGCCTGTTCTGCTCCCCACTGTCTCTGGTGAATCCTCTCATCTCTTGAGTCTCTGGCCTGTACCCCAGCTCTTGTATGCAGAAATAAATAAATCTTTAAAAAAAAAAGAATCCAAAATATTTTCCTCTTTTAATAAGTAGTCACTGTGAAGTGGATCAGGTCCCACTGTGAGAAAATTGATAATTCAGTGTGGATATATCATAGTTCTTTTTCAAAGGAAACTTCTAACCCAGCAATGAAAGGACCCAAGTTTACTCACTGACTTTAATTTTGGAATTAGAGATGAAAAGATGAAATGCTCATATAGTATATAATCAACAAATAATTCTCTTAATAAACAATAAATAATAAAGTATTTATACTAGATATCTATTTAGCTGTTCTGCCCATTTTTTTTTTTATTGTACTATTTGTTTTCTTTTTGTTGAGTTGTATGAGAGTTTTTTGGAGATCTTTGATAGGAACTCTTGTCAGAAGTATGATGTGCAAATATTTTCTCCACTCTGATTTGACTCACTGAAGTTTTAGTTCCTGAACTAATGTCACTCTCGATAATGAAAAAAATGGCTAAAAAGCATTTAAAAGGTTTGGTTTTCAAAACAACACTTAAAAATGGACTATGGAAATACAAAGAAACTTTTTTAGATTGCAAATTTCCCTAAACTACATTTTTCTTTTTTTATTTAAACCTTTTCAGTTAAACTTTTGTATTTTCTTCACTATTATGATTTAGTTATGGTAGAAAAAGTTAAAATATATCTTTTTTTATGACATCTTGAGCATTATTTCAGATTTGTTTGATAAAAAATACAAATCAGACAAAAATATTAATAAGTTAAATATACCCCTCTGGATATGGTTTTGAATTGCATATAGAATAACTGAATTTTGGGGTGTGGGACATTTTTGAAATTGGATTTGAGCGAGGAATACATGTATGTGAATGTTTGTGCATGTGAATTCTATGCATGTGTGTATGTATATGAATGTCCAAAGTTTGAACAGTGGTAGCTATCTCAAATTTGATTGGGCTGTAGAAATTTAAATTAACATAATATGGGACTCCTGATCTGTTGACACAAATGTGTAATATCTGAACCTGAATGCTGTTGGCAGTGTAACTTCCACTATGTTAAGATGCTCAATTGATTAAGTAAATGAAGCCACAGTCCAAGTGGGGAAGAAAACAACAGATGGAGAAAATATGTTCTTTTCATTTCATGAGTGCCTTATTTATTAATCACTGTGACCAAACTACTCCCTTTCTCTTTCCTAGGACTAGTAAACATTTTAATTAATTCCTTGTTTACCTAAGCTAGTTCTATATCGTTGTCTCTTAATATATACAGACAGTAACACATAACATAAAGGAACTAATTTAATAAACATTCCTAATTATAACTGTTGAAATTCTTTTTACACTTGCAGGGAACTAAAAAATTTATTGTATCCCTCTAATAAATATCTAAAAATATAGGTGATGATTTATGAGTCTTTGTCTTTGTTAAATAAGAGTTTTTAGTTGACTTGGTGAATTTTTTTAACCGCTATTTTCAAACAAATCAAAGATTAAATAATTTTAAATTTATAATGATTATTAAAAATGTATTTATAGAAAATGATCGGTCTCCACATAACTGAATTTCACAAAGAAACATACTTTTATCCCTTAGTATATGTGAATTAATGTTAGCCTCAGTTTCAGCAGTCTTCACAGTAGGGATGCAGAAATAACAGGAGAAAAAGCACAACTTCTGCTGCTTTTGTATGTACAACATGATTTGTTTATCTTATTAGTAAAAGCAACTGAGTGAGACTAAAGTGGAAGTGCTTGAGAGATTCTGTTGGTGCATTTTTCAGAAATGGTATGAATATGGCCATGCATTAGCCTGAAACAACTAAATATTTAATTTGTATCAGATTTGTTTAAATACTTTAAAATCTGCATGTTGTTCTACCTTAAATTATTAATTTGAACCTCATGAAATTCTCCCCAAATTCTGAAAAAAAGATCATAATATAAAACCTTACTAGGGAGCATATAAATATGCTATCTGTGAAATGAAAAGAAGTATTTCCATTAAATAAGTTGATCAAGGGAATACATCTTGAATATTTACAAATTTTGCATTTTTACTAAATAATTTCATTTTATAAGCTTTTCAAGTAATGATGGATTACCAAATGGCTATAAAATTTTCAATAAATAGATAAGATATAAAATGTGTTGACTAAGCAATAGTAAACAGCATAAGTTTACATGTATGTGTTTTACTTATACATATATCTAAACTGTTAATATATGTATGTGTATGCCCAAAGTATTATAATCAATAATTTCTCCATTTTAATTGTAATTGTAATGTTCAGTGCTAAGTAGGAATATTTTGTGTCACCAGAATTATAATGAAAAAAATAATCTTACTTTTTTCATTTCTATTATAATCAATCTCAGAAATGGTTGTGAGATCAATATTGCCTAAAGCTCATAGTTGCTATACAGTGAGTACAATAAGTAGTATGTATGTGAGAAGGAAGTTAGGATATGAGGTCTGTTCATTAATTACTTTACAAACACCACATAATATCTATGAAGATATTTAAATAAATTATGGCAAAGAAGTAATAGTTATGCTTACTGACAGAAGATAGATAATTGGATTCAACTATGGATAAAAGATTTTGAGCATTTGTGACATTAGTTAAGAAAGAAAAGTAGAAAGGAATCTCCAAGAAAGAATTAGAGAATAATGAATTATTGGAACTTGGATGAATTATCACTGATTATGGTGTGATGATGAGGTATTTAGGGACTATGGTATATCAACGCACATATTGAAAAGACAGAACTGATGAACTGAATGCAAGGCTGTAAATTCATTTCTAAAGTCAATACAAATATAGAGAATATCACATTTTACAAGATAATTATATCTATATGCATAAATAAAGTCAAAGGAGAGAGATTCAAGGAACAATTGGTTAAGTGTCCAGTAAAAGCAAATGTCAAGTAAAATGAAAAAGAAAAAGGATGAAGCATTTAGGAAGTGCCACATCACTTCGGAGAACTTTTTTCCCTAATGAATGAAGATGGTTGATAAAATATAGTTTTGTGGAATAAATGAAAAGGAGATACAACTTGAAGTGACAAAGACAAACAATATGTAGAAATTTTACACTGAAGTCCTGTTTTAAATAGAGTTCCTGGGAATATTTAATTCAGAGAACATAGAGGCATTATGGAGGGAAAGTGATTGAATGTTAAAAAGAGAGTATTGACTATGTGCTCACCATATTAAAAGGGGGAAATAGAAAGTTAAGGAGGTATGTGTACAAAAAATAGCACCTTGCAAGTGATAATTGAAACATGTCAATGGGAAATATGGGAGTAGGTTATTTTCAGAAAATAACACTAGTGTTAGGATATCTGTATGACAAATAACAAGATTTCAGAAGCTGGGTTAGAAAACCAAGATTTAATCTAAAAGCAGACCTCAACACAATGCCTTGAAAAACTAATATTGTACAATACTTAGACACATGAATGTGCAAATAGGTGCATAGTGTGTGCTGTAGAATGCACACATTAAAAAATAAATAAAACTCCTTGTTAACACTAAAATTGAAAGAGAAAATTGAAATAAAAACATCAGTTCCCTCTATCCCAAATTCTTCCTGTCTAACATTTAGTTCCTAAAACCTCAAAATCTTATTGTCTTAAGATAGGATTAGTTGCACATATATTAGAGGCTTAGCTGATAATTCAATAGAGAATGCCTTGAGAATTAACAAGAGGATGTCAAATTAGAGAGCATGAACTTGTACTGGACCAGTTTTTCTTCAACAAATATTATTAGGAAAACTAGATAGTCACAGGAAAAAACAAAAAACTAAAATTGGATTACTTGCTAACATAAAAATCTGTTCAAAATGGATTAAAGAGTTGATAAGAAGCCATAAAATACATATAAGAAAACACAGACAATATGCTCCACAGACAATATTTCCATTGGCCTTAGAAATATCATTGTGGAACTCAGTTCCAATGGCAAGGGAAATAAAAACAAGTCCTTGGGTTCTCACAATAGAACTGAGGTTATCAGAGAATAATTTGATTAGGACAAAAGATAGAGGGGGTCAGGGTATTATTATTTTGGCCATAGGCAAAGTAAGGTAACATATATTTGGTGAAATATGAACCTATACTTCTAAAATATATTTGGCTTGTTCCTTTTTTTTTTTTTGTCTCTTAATTTACTGTTTCTTTAATTTCCACATATAATGAAACCATCCAATATTAGCATTTCTCTTTCTGACTTAACTTTCTGACTTATTTTTAATTGTCTTAAGGGTTATACATAATAATCACAAGTAAGAAAGAATGCTCATAAATATGAATAACTAAATTTCACTGGTGAGCAAGCAGTAACAAACAATGTTTAATTTTGAGTAGAAATGATGCCTTATGTCTTCAAAGTGACAGACTTTACTGTATCAACTCCATTTTAAAGACTCAATGTTGGTTCTCCCTGGTGGCACAGTAGGTTGAGCGCCATACTGTGAAGCATCCACTGCACAACAGCACGAGTTCAATCCTCAGCCAGGGAGAGGACCCACATGCTGCAGCAGACCTCTCCTGCTGCTCCCCTCAGCAGTATGTTTCAGTTGATCTATCTGTTCTGCTCCCTGCTTTGCCTCTGGTGAATCCTCTCACCTCCCACTACTCTGGCCTTTACCCCAGCTCTTGTATGCATAAATAAATAAAACCTATATTAAAAAATAAAATAAAAACTCAGTGTTAACACAGCTATAACCAAGTCAATGCTGATGGTCTGGTTTTATATGGGACTTGTAATAGGATTTTGAACTTTATTTCAGCAAATTTTGCAAGTTTTATAACAAAGTAAGTCTTATACAAATTCTACCTCTTTAAAGGTGAACTGTTATTTGTTAATATTCAGTAATTTTTGAGGCTCAGGAATATTATTTAAAAAGTAATGAAACACTATAAAACTCTATTTTCATGGATTAGTAACAATTTTGGAAACTTTAACTACATTAACACCTCTTATTCTATAACTTATCAAATAATTTAGGTGGTGTTGTTGGAATTGACAGTAAGCTTGTCATGTCTCTGTATAAATACTGAACTGAAGTTTAATATAGGGCACAGAAGAAGTATTAATAATTTTCACTACAATATTGAATGAAGAAAAAAATCATTCAGCATAAAAATACATTTACCTCCCAAAAAAGCAATAAAAATTGACACTAGAAAACCCTCCCACATTTTAACATGTTTTTGAGAGATAAAGAGATAAATGGTGAACTTATTTCTGTTTTAGCATCTCAAGTTTTACATTTCATTCAAATGTAATGTAATCATTACATTTTATTTTATCAGTCCTATAGGTAAGTATCCAAAGTATACATACAGTAATTGACTAAAAGTATACAGTCCAAACATATCTCTGTTAAATCTTGAAGCTTTAACATTTATCAAAGAATTACATTCAAATATATGCCCAAGGAAGTATATGTGGTTTTCTTTTATACAGACTATTAAATACTTATTTTAAATGATTCAAAATGGATGGTATTCTTCTCTATCATCTGTGAAATTACTGGAAAACTAATATTGAAATAATATGTTAAATACCTACCAATTTGACAGTCCTCAGGGAAAGATTATTACTTTTTTTCAATTTCAGGTATGATTTATATTAAGGAATCTCCCTTTACCCATACCTATTAATTCCTTTGATCTTATCTGGAGAATTTAGGACATTTGACAAATGGACTTCCCCATGCTTGTGATTTTTCAAATTCTATATTCATTCTGCAGTTTCCACATGTCTCTCTAACACTGGGCAGAAGAAGGGACACCCGAGGTGCAGAAACCTGTTTGTTCTAAATACATTCTCCACTGCCACATAAAGACAAAACATACCCTAGTGTGTAAGACTTTCAGTGAAAGGAACTTTAATACAATTAGTGTGCAACAGAGATACAATTAGTGCACAACTGAGAGAAGAGAAAGAATATAGTTAAAATATTTCCAGTTAAACACACAAAGTTGCCTATCCCCTCATGGGTAAATGTCCAGCCAAAGAGGATTGGCCCAGAGCAGGGCAGTGGAGCCCCAAAAGCTGGCCACAGTATAAGGCACCCTCTTATGGGGAACCAGAAGAAAGTGACAAAAGCAACTACACAAGTCTGGAAGGAAATAAGCAAAAGCAAGATAAAGGCTGCTGTTTACAGCCTCCTTAGAGATCTCTTACCCATGTCTGTCTCTTTCAAGTGTCTCCTTACATGTCCTCCAAGTCCCTGGTTCAAGTCCAAACAACTGTTTCTTGCTCACATAGCTCTCTGCTATAAGTACCATCTCCAAGTCTTCCTCACGATGTCCTCTTTCTTTTCTTCTACTCTCTCATAGCTTCTCCTTGCTGCTCAGCTCTACCCTTCTTTAGAGTAGGGAAAATAACCTGGAACCTTCCCTTTATATGGATAGCACACTGTTACACTTGTGTTCTCTGTACAACCTTCAAGTTTTCAGGTTGCATTCTTGTGGCTTCTCTTATGTTTTGTTTTTCCTCAGGAAGCTGGTCATCTTTGGGTTTCTCTTTTCATGCCCAGGTGCTGATACTTTGTACCAAGATCCATAAGTTTATAGAGAAGGCAGAATTATTATATTCTATAATTTTAGCTGTAATAATATAATGAGATGCATTTTTAACTTATTATTGGGTTATACATCAATCTAATGCAAAAGAATGACAGAGTAGATATTAAATTCTTTCCTTTAGTTAACCAGGCTTCAACATAATTGATTTTTCTCTGTCTTTTTCAGAAAGTTACTTATTAGTTGACATTATTAACATTTTTTAAATATATGAATTTAAATGTATAGCATTTCTTATGGTTATTAAAGCTCAAAGTTTCTCAAATTCAGCCAATTTGTCACCTAAAACCTTTTTCCAAAATGCCAGAAATATTTTTAAATCCATTGATTTTATTAGACTGTGTCTTAGTGTTGACTGTTCATCAATATTTTCATGTAAATATTGTTCTTTCAATATGTAATTTTAAAATGCTTTATTTTATAAGGTTCTAATGAATTATCTTAAGTTTTTCTTTGATTTTTCTCTTCAAGTGTCCAACTGTATTTATGGTAAATCTCCTCCATTTTATATCTTTTATGTATTTTGTACTTTTCAAATTTTTGATTACATAACATCTTCCTTTTTAATTTTTCCACTTAGAATGCATTATCCATTGTGTTGGCATCTTCCCCTTAGTCTTCATTTCTTAAATAATTATTTTAATGTAATTCTAATTCTTTAAATTTTTCTGCCACACCTTTTCTTACATAATCTAGTTATAATTTATATTTTCATATATAATTTTTCACAACAGCTTTAACTGATTTTCATATTTGTGTTTCACATTTGATCTCTTATTTTGTGTTTTTCTGACATGTTTATTGTAGGTATGCTATATTCCTTCTTATTCTTGTACTACGTTGCTAATTTTTATTTATTTTTAAAGATTTGTTCATTTATTTATGGATAGAAAAACTGGGGTGTAGATCAGCAATGCAGGGTGGGTGCTGTTGAGAAAATTCGCAAGAGACAGACAAAGGAGCAGAACAGGTGGATCTACTGAATTACAATGCTAAGGGAAGTAGAAGGTGAGGCAATAGAGGTGTGTTGCACCATTTATTTAGGTGAGCTTCCTGGTGAGGATTGAACTCAGTTCACAGCAGTGATAGCATGATAGCCATGAGACCTAACCTATATGTCACCAGGAGGCCCACATTGCTAATTTTAACATTCTTACCTTGATACATTTTTATATTCATGTGGATACATACACAAATTTGATTGCACTTTAAACTTAGTTTACGTTTTTTAATATATATTTTTAATTGAAGTAATGTTTTCACATATTTTAATGAGTTTAATTTACCCAAACTTTTAGCAGATATATCCTTTCTCATTTCACATTTTCCTCTTATGTTTCTGTGTGCATGTGTGTGTGTGAAGTGAAATTGTGAGCTGGTTTCTGAGATGTCATGGTTATTTCCCTCTACCACCTTTATTTGAAACTTCTCTTTAATATAACTGTTATTTCTCTTATAATATTCATTTTAAATTCCATTCTCAGCAATTTTAATTTCTTCTCTATGGGGGCAAGGGGTACTTTTGAGTGGGGACCCTGAGTCCTGAAGTCCATGGGAGCTAGAATATTCGGCCAATATAGTGCCATTGTGCAATCACCTACTATGAGACTAAGCAGAACATCTTTGGTTTCAGCTGTTATTGGAATTTCCTATGATCATCTTTTAACTGTTTATAATTTTTTTATGTCATCAGATGCCCCATTCCTTCCTAATATATTCTCCCATATCATTAATAGCAATATGATTTTGTGACTGTTGGTGGTTACTATAAATGTTGCCCTTGGGTTTTGCTTTTGCTACTTAATTATTGCATATTTTAATGTAGTGATCAGAAATACATTTTAAAAATTGCTACATTTTATTTAGATATATACTCATTGACCCTTTAAACAAACTGTCAACTCATGGATTAATCCCTGGACAACAACAGAAATACCATTTTCATTTTTATTAAAGTAAAATTGTTTTGCAACATAAAATACTATTGTCTCCATTTCTGAAATTTTCTTAACTACTGAAATTTAGTGCATGGTGCCCATCTCATAGATGATTTCTTATTTTTATTTTTATATGTTAAATGTATGCAAAAACAGAGGGGTTTTTTGAATAAATTTTGTGTAATTTAAGGATGGCTTCATAAAGATGCTTCACCTACACAAACAATAATTAATTGGGATAAATGTATCCCAAGAATGAACTAGAATTATCCTTCATAAGAATGTAATTTTCCCAAAGAGTGGGAAGTATGTCGAACAGCTTTCCATGATTTAAGAACCCTTCGGAGAAGTTGAAGAGCATAACTTTGAAGAATAGAAGGAAATATCCCTTGCCTGGTAGAATTACAATGGAAAGAAAAATGACTGCCTACAGTGCTGATTTTCTCATTCTGACTCTGGAGCAAACAACCACAGGAACAAGAAAATTGGATGGTTTTACAATTTAATAGACCTAATTCATCAATAAATACCTTGACAAAGGAGTAGCTGCGTATTTTTTAACTCTAAGTCATAGGCAGTGATTTTATTTCCTTTAGAAAATTTGAGATATCAAAGAAAACAATATCTGTCTATTTTTTAAAAAAGCTATGATCATCTCTCAGAATTATGCCAGAAACAAAAATGTTCAAAAAAGCTATTTATAATACTAATAGAGATATGCTTTATGAAGTTCTTTTAAAAAATCAAATATGTTATGTGAAGTTCAAACTATTAACTTTACCAAATAACATACTCACATTTTGCAAGTATGCTTGATATGTAAGCTAATCACTTCTGATTGTGTTATCCTTGATAACTCTCATAAAGTAATTGAGTACATATTAGGTATTAGATTTTTCATGTCTCTGTTTTACAGTGTACTTCTAGATACTTTTGACCCAATCACTATTTATACTTAAACTATGGATAATTTCACTGTAATCTCTAGATCTACACTTTCTTATTTCCAAGCATGTATTTTATCAAAATTATATGCATTTTTGGATAGAATTCCTTATACAAGTTTATAGCTCTGCCTTGACCTACTTAAAGGTCCATGTTTCATTCTGAAATTTTCCCAGGTCTCTTGATAAATTATATGACCACACTAATTCATAAGTAAATATATCATTCCAAAATAATACTTCTATTATCCTACCACACTTTATCCAAATATGAGATCACACAATTATACTCAAATTATACTCAGTAGCTACAGGGACTGTTTTTTGTTGTTGTTGTTGTTGTTGTTTACCTTCCTTTGCATCTAAGAAAAATACTTGGATCATTCTGCTTTTACAATATTTTTTCAGTCTTTATTATCTGCAATAGGTTTTTTAATAAAGCCAGTTCAAGCTTCATCATTAAAGGGACTATTGACTCACTAAATATCCATCATTCACTCATGCTCATACATTCTTCATGTAGCTCTGGATCCCTCCAAGTCTCCTCTCCTCCACCACACTGTGCACTTAGTGACTACAAAATATATCTGAATACCTACAGAAAACAACAAAGGTATATGTAAATAAATTTTAAAAATCTCCAAAAATATTAAAAACAATAAAATATGAAGGCCTCAAATAGCAAAATGGACAGACAAAAGAATGTAACACATGGAAATATGGGACTAGAATATATGATATCACAAGATAATGACAACTCTCCATAATCCAAACAGAAAAGAGGAAAGATTATATCTTCCTAAAGATAAAAAGTTCAGAACTGATAAAATAAATTCAAAGAGACAGGAATAAAATCCATAAGGGATCAACAACTCAGTTAGACATAACATTCATCAGTATGTATGCCACAAATAAAGGATTATCAACAGATATAAGACAACTATTAACAAACCTAACTAAAGATATTGGTAGCAGCACAATAGTGGAAGGGCAGTGAACACCCCACTTAAAATCAATGTGTAGCTCAACCATACAAAAAATTAATAAGGAAATAATAGCTCTAATTGATGAATTGGACCAGATGAGCCTACTAGATATTTAAAAGACACTACACTCTCCAAAAGCTGAGTACATGTTCTTCTCAAGTACACATGAAATACTTTCCAGATAGACCACATGTTGGGTGACAAAAGGATATCAATAAATTTGTGAAGACTGAACTCATATCTATATCTTCTCTGATCACAGTGGTAGTAATTTGAAATTAATCACAGAAAGAAAGCAGGAAAAAATGAACAAATGAAACCAAAATCCAGTAAAAGGAATAAATTAATAAATGTTAGGGCAGAAAAAATAGTAAATTGAAATAAAAAGCTTGTTCAGAAAAATCAATGAAAGCAAAGGCAAAATAGACAAACCTCTAGTTTTGTTAAAAAAGAGAAAAATAATAGCAAATAGAATAAAAAATGGAAGAGAATTTCCTACAAACACTTCATGAAAGATCACTACAAATTTATTTATACCAATGAAGTGAAATATCTGGAAGAAATGGACAAATTATTAGAAATACACAAACTTCCAAAGCAGAATCAAAAAAAAAATAGAAATCATGAACAGACCAATTACAAACAAGAAATCGAAAAAGTAATCAAAAGTCTCACTAAAAATAAAAACCAAGAGCCAGATGGTTTTACTAATGAGGTATACAAAGCCTTCAAAATGAACTAATTCTTATCCTTTCAAAGTCTTCCAAAATATATGAGGAAGAACAAAATGTTCCTTTAATGACCAGCATTGTTCTGATACCAAAAGCAATTAAGGACATCACCAAAAACAAAGAACTACAGACCCTGATAAACACATATAAAAGTCCTCAATAAAATCTTATCAAAATTGGGTTCTCAATGTTGGCACAAGGGGTTAAGTTGCAGTGCTGTGAAGCTTTCTGCAGCTACTGTAGCATGAGTTCAATCCACAGCCAAGCAGGTGGCCCACATGGCACAGCAGACCACACTTGTCTCACCTGCTCCTCCTCTCAGCAGTGTATTTCAGTCAATCTGCCTGTTCTGTTTCCCACTCTGTCTCTGGTGCCTCTGACCTGCATCCAAGTTCTTGTATACATAAATAAATCTTTAAAAAAATCTTATCAGGATGAATTTAATACTACATTAGAAGATTCATATCATGACCAAGGAGAACTTATTCTGGTGACGCAAGGGTTGCTCATATGTAAACTAATATAATTTATCATAATAACAAAAGAGAAAAAATATATGATTTTTATAAAGAGATGCTGAGAAGGCTATTGACAAGATTAAACATCCATTTATGATAAAAATTGTTTAAAATCTGGGGAGAGAAGGAGAATATCTCAACATATTAGAGGCCATATATGCCAGACTCACAGCTTGTTGAGTCTGTAAGATTTACCTGTAAGATCTGGTACACAAAAAGCATGTATACCTCACCACTACTGTTAGACATAGTATTGAGTGTTCTAGCTAAAGAAATTAGATAGGAGAAAAATAGAAAAGGAATGCAATTGAAAAAGAACTAAAGCTATCACTATTTGCAGATGACATGATAGGCATAGAAAACCCTAAAGGTACTATTGGAAAATTATTAGAAATAATAAACAAGTAAAAGCTTTAGACTACAGTAAAAGTAGAAGGCTGAAAGTTGAATATATAAAAATCTGTTTCATTCCTAAATGTAAATAATGAACTAGGGGAGAAAGAAATTAGAAAACAATCCCTTTTGTAGTATATTGAAAACTATTAAATACCTAGGAGTAAACTTAATGAAGGAGGTGAACAAACTGGACAATGAAAACTATAAGACACTGTAAAAAGATGTAAAAGAGAACATAAGGAACTGGAAAAATAGCTGTGGCCATGAATTGAAAGAATAAGCATTAATTAAATGTCCACTGCATGCAAAGCAATATATAGTCTCACTGTACTCCCCACCAAAGTTACAATGGAACTTTTCAAAAAAATGGAGGAAATAGATATCTGGCATAGAGCTAATATAAAAATCTCCAGATATCTCATACAACTTAAAAAAAAGAAATCTAACAAACAATCAAAAGTGGGCAGAAGTATTATGTCTGATCTGAATTATGTAGGACTTGTAGATCCTGTCATCAGAGATACAGCTGTTCATAGATTGAAAATAATCTAGTTCATGTGATTAAAAATCTGTACACTACAGACATTGAAGGAGCAATGTAAGTCATCATATAATTTTCCAATTTTGCATGCATAGTAATATTGATTGACTGTCTATGGTGCATTAAATATTTTTCTGAGGTAACATAAAATAAAGGTGAGGCTCAGTCACCAAGAAGTTAGACTCTAAAAAATGATGGCAATCAAGAAGATTCAGCTTTGTAAATTAAACTGATAGACTTCAGTGCTGGATGCAAAAGTAGCATATGAGAGGAGGTCCTTCAACTAGAAGAGTGTGAAGAGAGGAAGATTATTTTCAGATTTCCTGGGAAAACATTATCCAAATTGAAATGAACAGATTTAAGGCAAAGAAGGTTTTAATCAGAAAGATACAAAAAGAAAAAAAAAAACAGCTATAATTTCTACAAAACCTAAATACATGAGAATTTGAAGCTCATTTAACCTTACCTTCCAATTTGTCTCTGACTTTAATCAGTTACATAACCTTGGAAAAATCACTTGAACATTTTGAAATTCAATTTGCTCATTTGTATTAAAAAGACTAGGTTACTCTTCCTTCCAGTTCTTTAATTCACTTTTATATAAACAAGAAGAGAAAAAGACATACTAAGACCCATAAATTTTATTTTAGCCACTATATTGACGGTAGAAATCCAGACATAACTATAATGAAATAGTCTTCTCACCTACCTGACATTTCCCAATTCTGTATTTCTCAAGTTCAGACACATATTTTCTTCTTCATAATATCTTCCTTAATTCATAAGTCAGATATAATGATCTCCACTCTTGAGTCTTCATCAATATATTTATTTTTTAATTAATTAATTTGTTTATTTATATTTGCTATCAATTGTAGTCCCCATGGAATTTATACCACCATATACCAATGCACCATCACCTCCATCCCTTGTGTTCTTTCTGCCTTTATCCCAATCCCTCTTCCCCCCCACAAAATGCCTCTGATTTGGGATCTCCCTGGTGGTACAGTGGGTTGAGCATCACACTGTGAAGCATCCACCACACAGCAGTGCTAGTTCGATCCCTGGTCAGGGAGGGGACCCACATGGTGCAGCAGACCTCTCCTGCCTCAATGCTGCTCCCCTCAGCAGTGTATTTTGATCAATCTGCCTGTTCTGCTCCCCACTCTGTCTCTGGTGAATCCTCTCACCTCCTGTGCCTCTGGCCCATACCCCTGCTTTTGTATGCATTTAAAAAAAAATGCCTCTGATTTGTCTTTGTCTTTTTGTTCTTGTCCTGTTGTTTGTTTGTTTGTTTTTAATTATTATTGTTATTGTTCTTTTTCCTTGAGCTCTCTTTGTCTCCTTTATATTCCTCATAAAAGTGAAACCACTTGATATTTTTTATTTGCCTTCTGACTTATTTCACTGAGCATAATCCCATCTATGTTTCTGCAAATGACTAGTTTATCTTTTTTTGATAGCTGGATTCCATTGTGTATATGTACCACATCTTCTTTATTCCGTCATCTACTTTTGGGCATTTGGGTTGTTTCCATGTCTTACCTATTATAAATAGCGCTACAATAAACATAGGGGTGCAGGTATTCTTTTGGATTGATGTTTTTGTGTCCTTTGGGTAGATCCCTAGGAGTGGAATTACTGGGTCATGGGGTCGCTCTATTTTTAGTAGACTGAGGAACTTCCATATGGTTTTCCATAGTGACTGAATAAACTTGCTTTCCCACCAGCAGTGTAGTGGATTTCCCTTTTCCCCACATCCTTGTCAGCATTTGTTGTTGTTGGTTTCTTTGATATATAACATTTTAACTCATTGTGGTAACTCAATGTAATTTTAATTTGCATTTCCCTGATTATGAGGGATGTTGAGCATTTTTTCATTTGCATGTCCTCTTTATTTTTTTTAAGATTCATTTATTTATGCATACAAGCACTGGGGTACAGGCCAGAGGTGTGGGGAGGGGTTGGTGAGAGGATTCACCACAGAGAGCAGGTAGCAGAACAGGCAGATCAACAGAAGTACACTGCTGAAGGGAGCAGCCCCCTCCTCACCAGCCGGCAGCAGGGATTGAATTCGTGCTGTAGTGGCTGCCGCTTGCTTCATAGTGCATTGCTTAACCCACTGCACCACCAGGGAGGCCCTGCATGTCCTCTTTATCTTTTAAGTGCTTTTGCCCATTTTTTGACTGGGTTGTTTATTTTGTTTTTCTTGAGTCTTATGAGTTCTTTGTATATCTTTGTGTGATCAGTCCCTTGTCAGTTGTATGGAAAGCAATTTTTTCCCCCAATTAGTGGGGTGTCTCTTTGTTTTGCTTTTGCTGTACAGAAGCTTTTTAATTTGATATAGTCCCAGCTGTTTATCTTCGCTTTTATTTTTATTGCTTTGGGGATGCATCTTTAGTGCATTATTGATATGTATTTCTTGTTTTACCTATGTTTTCTTCTACATATTTTATGGTTTTGGGTCTTAAATTGAATTATTTTTTCTATTTTGAGTTGATTTTTGTGTATGGTGTGAGGTAGTGGTCTAGTTTCTTTTTTTTTTTTTTTTGTATGTGGCAGTCCAGTGTTGTCAACACCATTTATTGAATAAGCTGTCCTATTTCCATTGCATATTCTTTGCTCCTTTGTAAAGATCAGGTGTCCATAAACGTGCAGTTTTACTTCTGGGCTTTCTATTCAGTTCCATTGGTCTGTGTGTCTGTCCTTGTTCCAGTATCAAGCTGTTTTAATTACTATTGCTTTGTAGTAAAGTCTGGGAGTGTGGTATCTCCATTCCCCTTCTGTTTAGTCAGGAGAGCATTGGCTAATCATAAATGTGGCTGCTTATAAATTTCATCAATATTTGATCTATTTCCTTGAAGAATGTCATTGAGATTTTCATTGGAACCGTGTTGAATTTGTAGATTGCTTTCGGTAGGATGGCTATTTTGATAATGTTGATTCATCCTATCCATGAACAGGAGATCTCTATCCATTTCCTCAGGTCTTCTTCTATTTCTTTTAACAATGTTTTATAAATTTCTGTAAATGGGTTTTCATTTCTTTTGTTAGGTTTATTCCCAAGTATTAGATTTTTTTGACTTCGATTGTAAAAGGTATATTTTTCTTGATTTCTTCCTCTTCATATTGATTGTTTATAGGAAGGCTTCTGATTTCTGTGTGTTTGTTTTGTATTCTGCTACTTTGCTAAACTGGTTGATTGTTTTAATTAGACTTTCTGTAGAGCTTTTAGGGTTTTCCAAGTATAATATAATTTGCAAATAATGATAGTTTTACTTCTTTTTTCCCTATTTGGATTACTTGTATGCCTTTTTGCTGTCTTAATTCTCTCACTAGCTAGGACTTCCAGTGTTATAGTAAATAGCAGTGGTAAGAGTGGGCATCCTTGTCTATTTCCTGATCTTAAAGGGAATCCTTTCAATTTTTCACCATTGAGGATAAAATTGGCTGTGGGTTTGTCATATATAGCTTTTATCACGTTGAGATATAGTCCTTCTATTCCAAGGATTTTGAGATTCTTCATCATAAATGGATGTTGAACTTTGTCAAATTCCTTCAATTTGACTTAAAACAATATCAATTGACATGATATAGTTTTTATTCTTCTTTTTGTTGATGTGATGGATTATATTGATTGATTTTCAGATATTGAACTATATTTGTACCCTTGGGATAAATCCCACTTAATCGTGGTGAATTATCCTTTTGATGTATTGTTGGAGTCATTTGGCAACATCTGTTGATGTTGGTCTTGTAGCCCAATAGGAGATCAATTCTGGAGAATTATCCATGTGCACTTGATGTTTTGGGGTGTAGTGTCCTATAGATGTCTGTTAATCTCATGAGTTCTAGGTTTTTAATTAGGGCCCTGGTGTTTTTATTTTTTGTCTTGTTGATCTGTCCGTTGGTGAGAGTGGGGTGTTGAAGTATCCTACTATATATATATTTTCCCGAATGTTTTCTTTCAGAGCTGACAATAATTGTCTGATTTTGGTGCTCCTTCATTTGGTGCATATATGTTGATGAGTGTTATATCTTCTTGATGTACTGTCCCCTTTACAATAATATAGTGTACATCTTTGTCTCTTTTTACCTTTTTTAGTGAAGTCTATTTCATCTGGTATAAGTGTAGCTTTTCCTTATTTATTTTTTGGTCCATTAGCTTGTAGGATTGTTTTCCAACCTTTTACTTTCAGTCTATGTTTGTCTTATGTTTTTGAAATATGTTTCCTGGAGACAGCAGATGGTTGGATTGGGTTTTTTTGTGATTTGCTTTCTTTTTTTTTTTAAAGATTTATTTATTTATGCATACAAGAGCTGGGATACAGGCCATAGTCATGGGAGGTGAAAGGATTCACCAGACAGAGTGGAGAGCAGAACAGACAGACTGACTGACACTGCTGAAGGTGAGGCAGGAGAGATCTGCTATGCCATGTGGGTCCCCTCCCTGACCGGCAGCAGGGATCAAATTCATGCTGCAGTGGCTGTGATTTGCCTCATAGTGTGTTGCTTAACCCACTGCACCACCAGGGAGATCCTTTTTGTGATTTGTTTCCCCTTGCCTTACACTGTTCCTCTTATTCATTCTTATGTTGATTTTGGTTTTAGTACTTGTAGTACTTTTTGGAGTGGGGATTTGGTCATGCTGAATTTCTGGAGTTTCTGTTTATGTGAGAAAGTCCATATTTTTTTTTCTCCATATATGAGAGAAAACTTTGCAGGATAAAGAATTTGTGGTTGGTATTTGTTGTCTTGAAGTTTTTTGAATATGTCCCTCAATTTTCTCCTTGCCCATAGTGTTTCTTAAGAGAAGTCTGATGTTTCTATCATTGAAATCTGGAGTGAATGTCACTGCTTGTATTTCTATTTTCATCTGTTTTTTCAAGTTTGGAAAATTCTCTTAGATTATCTCCTTGAATAGGTATTCATTGCCTTTATCTTTCTCCCCCCCTCCCCTAGGATTCCTATAACTCTTATATTTCATTTCTTGATGGTGTCAGAGAGTTCTCAAAGTGTTTCTTCATTTTTTTCCTTTGTACTTCCCTTTCCTTTCCTGTTACGATTTTTTAAATTTCTGTGTCTTCGAATATACTAATTCATTCTTGCATTTTGTACATTCTGTTTTCATTGCTTCTTTTACTTTCCTACAATTTTTTCACTTTCTTCTTTAGGGTCTCATTTTTTTCATTCTTTGGTTCATTAATTATTTTTCTCATATCATTATTTGCTTTTTCATTTTTTTTTCAATTTTTTAATCATGATGATTTTAAATTCTCTTTCTGGTATGCTATAGTGTTCTTCCAAGTCATTATTGTTGTGTTCTTGTATTTGGCTTTCTATTTGTGGTGTGATTTTCTCCTGGGTGCTTACTTGGTTATTTAGATTTTTCCCTGTAGTCTGTTTCCTAACTTGTTCTATTCATTGGGACACTGTGCTGCTGATATTGGCAGACATCTCTTGGAGTGTTCCTTTATCAGGAACTAGTAGTCAGGTCTCATTCAACACTCTTTGTTTCGTCTTATGGAGTTTTTAGATGGGTCAGTGCTTTCCCACTTCTTCCAATCTTTATCCTCTCTTCCTTTATCCTGAGTCCAGTGTTCTGAGATTGGGGGGAGGGAGGGTTGATATCTCCCTTTCCCTGTCACTTTCACCTTCCCCCTGTTTCTGTTGGGTCAGGACCTGTATCTGAACAGTTTTTATCTTGTTAGGAAGTTGCTGTAATTTATCCCTTATTGGTCATCTTTACAGGTGACTTTATTCCTAGCGTCCTTTCACTGCCTTGTTGGCTCTCACTTTCTCTCTATTTCTACTTAAACTGCTTTCTTTCAGTTCCATATCTCAGGCAGGGCAAGAGGTTTGGCTGGCATGCATATCCCACCACTCATGCCTATATACTTAACCTGCTTTTGCCAGTTAAACTCAGAGATCTCTGTGGGGTTCCTGATCTGCAGCTTCTTTCCTTGTGGTAATGGCATCTGGCGTGTGTTCTCCCACTTCTCTGGCAGTTTCCCTGGTGGCAAGATCTCCTCTCAGGATCCAGGTGCGCGTGAATCCTGGCCCTGGGGCACATCCAGTTCACCTCTGTCTGCTCAAATTGGCTTCTCAGTGTGTTCCACAAGGAGTTTTTTGTGAAACCCTATCCCAGAACTCCCTGCCCATGCTGGCACCCAGCGAGTGCTTTCCAAAGTTACCAGCACCTGTCTAGTTCAGAGGACCCTCTCAGTTCCAAGTCTCAGTCTCAGGCAGGGAGAGAGGTTTAGCTGGCATGAGCCCCACTGCTCACCCCTGTTTGCTCACCCTGCTTTTCCCTGTTTAAACTTAGAGGTCTTCAGTGTACCTGATCTTCAACTTCTTGCCTTGTAGCAATCAGTCTTTATAGATTTAATTCACAGTGTCTTTAAGTCATTTCTCACATTCTCTCTAGTAATACAGTTATTATTCTACAGATTCTTTTTCCGAGGGGGGACTGAACACATACTGGGTGACTGATTCATCTTTACTTCTTTTTGAACAAAATAGCCCCAAATGAGTGTTTATGGAATAAAGCAAAATGCTATTTCATTATACTCATATCTTAAGTAATATTTATATTTTATGCTTTAAGAGTGAATTAAAATTCATACTTTATATAAAATATAACTAAAAATGACACTTGTTGAATTTAATACAATATGTTAGTGTCAGTTTAGTCAGTGTTTTCATTATAGGTGTTTTAAATTACAAAGATAACTGAAATTAGGTTCAAGTAGTACTGTAATTAGTTAACTTGCATAAGGTAGAATATGCATTCAATACATTTTTCAGTTGTCTACAGATTAGTTTTCCTCATATTGATGAATTTTGGTAATTCAAGGCAGTTGTTTCATTTCTGCTTTTTTCCTTATAAAGCTGATGTGGTCACATGAGTATGAATTGAGGGAACATAGTTTTAAGCCATTATGTATAGTCATATTAAAAAGCAAGGGATAAGAAGAAAATATTGATAACTGTGCTTCAACTTTTACAAAATTTAAACTTATTTGACTTCTGGGTAAAAGCTAAAAACATATTCAATGTATTAAAACTCATAAATCACCAATCTATATTGTTCAGGAGACCATTATGACTACTATTGCATCATTTTAGTTTCAAATTTTTGCTGTAGAAAGTTTTAAGAAAATGATTGTCATCAATCTTCTAATGACTGTAGTTCTTCTAAACTCTAATATCTATAACTGAAGGAAAGATATTTAATCTTTCTTCTCTTCAATTTCTTTGAATAAAAAGATAACAGTTTTAACCAAATCACTAGTTCAGAAATTTGTTTCCAGAGTTATTCCTTATCAGTCACAACCAACAAGTACTTGTACAGAAGAAAGATCAAAAAGGATAGCAATCTATAATCATCCCTCTTTATCCATTTTCAACCAGGATGCTCTAGATAATTTTACCTTATTGTAGAGCTGAGAAATGAAGAAAAAAGAGGAAAGGAAAGCAGAATTTAGCTACTGAAATATTTCATATATCAGATTTATTATATAATTAATAAGAAATTTGTTCTTTGTATTTTATTGATAATTCCAAAATTCATGAAATTAATGAATGACTAATTTTATATGTAATTAAAGATTCTCTACATCCTAAAATATTTTTATATCAGTGATTTATGTTTTTTGCAAAAATATTTAGTATCTCTTTTTTACTATTACTGAATAAACATTGTTTTATAACAATATATAAATGTCCAAGTATGCATCACTGAAAATCAACCTGCATTTGTACTGCACTAAATGCCACACTAAAAGTTCAGTTCTGTTCTTCACTGTACAATTTTTCCCTTTGTCCCAATTTACCCACCTGTGTCCCCACCTCTTCTTCTGGTAACCACTGAGTCTTATAATCCAATTGTTCATTTTTACTTTATTTAGTTCATTTATTCATTTTCTCTATATACCATGTATGAGTGAAATTATATGATGATTGTCTTTCTTATCTTGTTTATTTTTTTCTCTAAACATGATTCCCTTTAGGTCCATCAATGGTGTAGCAGGGTTTCACTATTTTGCAACTGCATAGTATTTTCTTGTGTATTTAAACTACATCTTCTTTGTCTTTTCATCTGTCAGTAGGCACTAAGATTGCTTCTAGCACTTTGCCATTGTAAATAGTTCTATAATAAACATGGGGTAATGTATCTCTTCAAATTAGTGGTTTTGTATTTTGGGGGTAAAAATAAAAAATTGGCATCATAATGGAATTTCTATTTTCAATTGTACTAGGAATACTTTCCATAATGACTGCACTGATTTACAATTTTATGAGCAGTGTATAAGTTCCCTCTCTATCCTTCCTCTACAGCACTATATATTTTTTTTCTTTTATGGTTAGATAATAGCAATTCTCACAGGTGCGAGGTGATTTTTCCTTGTTTTGATATTCATTTCCTTAGGAATAAGAGATGATAAACAGTTTTTTCATGTGCTTGTTGGCCATCTGTCCAAAGAATAAAGAAGTGTTTATTCATATATTTTATTAATTTTTAAATCAGTTTTTTGTTATGGTTATGTTTTATTAGTTCTTTGTATACTTTGCATATTTACCTCTTATTAGGTATATGATATGGATGTCTTTTCATTTTGTTACATTTTATTGATGTGCAGAGACTTTTAGTTTGATGTAGTTCCATTTGGTCATTTTTGCTTGTCTGCCTTGCCATTGCACATTTTAAAGGGGCATGTTCTTGTATTTTCTTCTATGTATATTATGATTTCAGGTCTTTTATCCAAGCTTTTAAACCATTTTGAATTAATTTTAATTTTAATTAATTTTGTATTTGGTATTAAATAGCAGTTTAATTTTAATTATTTGCATGTAAACTGTCCAGTTTTCCCATCATCATCACTGAACTTCTTTGCTCTGTTGTAATATGTTGGCACTTTTGTTTAAATAGTAATCCATGTAAGTGTGTTTACTTCTGGGCTCTCAATTCTTTCTCATTGTTCTATATATCTGTTTTTATTCCAATACAGAAATTATTTTAGTGATTAATATTTTTGCCAAATATTTTTATCTCAGACAACATACACTTTGATTTTTTGTTCTTTTTGCTCAGGGTGATTTTGTTAATTGGGTTCTTCTGTGCTCTACAGAATTAAAAAAAAAAAAAAGAATTTTTCTATCTTTGTGTAAATTGCTTTAAGTAATAAATCATTTAAATTATATTAGTAATTCCAACTTTTGAACAGGGACTATTTCCCCATATCTTTGTGCCTATTTGTATTTCTTGCAACAATGTTCATAACTTTGATGTACAGATTTTTCACTTCTTTAATTAAATTTATTCTAAAGTATTTAATTCTTTTTGAAACAATTATAAATAACATTGATTTTCTGAGTTCTTTTTTGTTGGTTTTACTTACAAGATGAAGCACAACAGATTTTTATGTATTAATTTTGTAGCCTACCCATTTACAATATTTATTAATTTTAATCACTTTTTATGAGTCTGAATTTTTTTTAGATTTCATTAAAAATTCTGGTGGCAGAGTAGGTTGAGTGCCACACTGTGAAGCATCTGCTGCACAGCAGCATGAGTCAATACCCGGCCAGGGATGGGACCCACATGGCACAGCAGACCTCTCCTGCCTCGCCCACTGTTCCCCTCAACAGTGTATTTCAGTTGATCTGCCTGTTCTGCTCCCTGCTCTATCTCTGGTGAATCATCTCACCTCCCTGGACTCTGGCCTATACCCCTGCTCTTGTATGCATAAAAAAAAAGTTAAAAAATTGAATAAACATCATCTTTTTTTTATGTCATTTATGTATTTCCTTGAGGTGTTAAATACCAGAATCACCATGCCAATAAAATAGAGTAGCATTTCAGATTAATACTTTTGATCTTGTTAGCTTTACCAATGTGTATTTTGTTGTTGTTGTTTATATTTTTTGTTTGTTTGTTTTATTGTTGAGTGCAAAAGAGCAGTGGCAGGAAATTTATACAATGACATCTAATGTCTAACTGTGCCTTTAAAAGGTTAATTTATTGACTTTTTCCTCCCCTCTCCTTTGCCAAAAGAAATATATATATATATATGTAAACAAATGCAACAGCATATTCTCCAGTATATATGAATTTTTCTTAGTGCCTTGAAGCTTCTACTTGTCAGAAACTGAGGGAAACTAATACTTTGAATAGCAAACACCAAATTGTTAGTGGCTTACCATTCCCTCTGCCTTCCTCAACTTGATCTTCATTTATTGGCAAATACGGTTATAATTGTTACCAACTGACTATTCTGAAATGCAGGGATTTCTTGGGAACCTGATGTTTGTAAACAGTTGAGGGATGGTTAAATAAGTTGACACTGTAATAGCATTTCATCTGACTTCAATAAAGCAAATTAAAAGACTACAGAGTTCAATCTTAACATTAACTAGATCTTAGAAGTATATTTGATTATCTATTGGATCATTTGACTTCTGTGATGGGCAAAGAAGGGTGGAAAAGTCACCCTTTAAAAGGTTTGGGCCATATCTGCATCAGCTCTAACTTAACTGCATTTTGGATGAGATGTCTATATGTTGCTATCTCCTATGTCTACATTCACTTATTTTCAATAACTATTAGTGTATCCAACAGTAAGATTTCAAATGATTTTTCCAGTTGTACAATAGTTTAATATTTATTACAGTTGTTAATCATTCCTATGCAAACATTATTATGCCTAAAAAGTTTCTTCTATTTTCTATTATTAGGCATGGTCATAATTCCTTCACTGATGTCGTATGAATTTTGTGTGTTACTTCCTAAATTAGTTTTATAAATAAGTATATAAAGAAACTTTAGGATAAGACACTGAAACCTAACAGGATGACTGAATTTCTCACCTGAATGATGATATGTCTGTTCTACAAATGGTATTAGCTTTTCTAACATATACAAAGTAATTTTCTATGTGCCAATTATTGTAATTTTGAATAATTGTTCTGGATCTTACAGTAATTAACTGATATTGCGCCCCTTACCAATCTATTTTCTAGCATAGATAATCGACCAAGATAAATTATGAAACAATCTGACCTAATAAAACATTGATAATAAAAAAAATATCTACTTTCCAAATATAACTGCAATTGTTTAAGGTAATAGGAGTCAGAGGACTTGAGAAAAACAAAAGAAAACAATACTTTCACTCCTAAATATATAGTTTGCCTACCTGTGGAAATTCTAAAAGTACTAGAGCAACCACCATAGGGTAAGTGTTATTGTATCCTCTAAGTATTACATCTTTTTTAATATAAAATTTCGAAAAACTCTTATGACTTAACCATAGATGAAAGAGGTCAATCTCTGTACTAGGTATAAAATTCCTAATGACAATTACAACCATAAAGTTTTTGAATGACAGATTCAAATAATTCAGTATTTTAATGAAGTATTTGTGTTTCTATATGCAAATAAACACATGTATGCATGTTTATATGTATGATTTTCATACAACAGCATATTGGAATAGATATATGCATCATTATATATATACATGAATAGACATATACATCACTAGCTATCATTATTTGAGTCACTATTATTATTACTTCACAGGGTAACTCAAAGTTAATTTATACAAGTGTTCACAATTAAAATTATTTAAAACTATTTTTGAAGTTGAGGAATGCCAACTTAGTCCTCTTCATGAGTCTTGCATAGTTCCTGTTGTAATTTGTCTTTGAGATTATTTCTATTAAACATAAGACATTTATGAACTTCAGAAAGCATTTATTAAGAACCAATTATTGCAGACTTAAATGTAAACTCACCTATTCTCTACAGTCTTCTCCATAAATACATGTTATACATTTTATCATAGTCGTATTTTCTGTGGGTTAATTTTAACAATTTAAACTAATATGCTTGGTCTCTAGGTCTTGTACTTTAGTTTTAGACATTAAAGTTTTATTATTTAATATCTAAGGTTAAAAAGTTGATACCCTGTACTTTTTCACTCTTCTTTTCCTATCCTCTTGCATCAGAAAGAGGCAGGATTTCTTCTACACATTATTTCTTTTAATCCTTTAATCTAATCTTTTTAAAACCTCTATTTAAACCTTAATAATTAGCAGAGAGATTGCTTTCCAATAGAACAAAGCAACAATTTGTGTTTTTTAACCTTAGTTCTTCTGAAGTCATCACATTTTATTTCTTTAAGTTACTTATCCATAAAGCAATAAGTATATGTGAAGCCAGGGTCTGAATGAAACATAATTTGCAACAGGAGAACAAATAAGTAGAATGCATGAATTTATTACTTGTTATTTCAAAATCATTTTCCTGTTATTTGAAACTTCATCTTGATTTGTACAATTGCTTCATGATGGGAATGATAAAAGAGAGGGCATCTCTGGAAATAGGTAACAACATAGAAGTATCCAGAAAGAGTCCATAGTTTTTTGTTTTGTTTTGTTTTTAACTCCAAACTAAAGAAAACCACTTTGGAGCATTCACAATTATTTTTAACTTGACATTATATATTTGTTGTTAAGAGCCCTATAGCTTTAAAAAATCTGATAGTAGAAAATGTGTTTTCCATGATATTATCTAATGTGTAGAGGAATACAAATCCCACCTGAGAACCTAAACTATTTTAATGTATTTAGTTACAATTCCTACTTTCTAAAATGTTAAGAAATGTTAATATTATTTCCTATATTAACACTAAAATATTGACCCATGATTTGCTATATGCTTCATTTTATATTTTATGAAAATATTTATTCTTTATAATGTTTATCAAGATTATATTTTATAAGTCAGTATATCAGTTTTATACTTTCCTAATATAAAATCATTTCTGATAAATTAATTTATTATAATATGGTTTTTCAAGCTAAATGTTAAATTCATAGATGCTTCATGCAAAACTTTAATAATGAATGAAATATTTGAAGCATTATTTCACTACATGTAGTTTTAAATTATGTCTTAAATTATTTTTCTTTATACTAGTTAGTGATTTTTTTTATTTTAAAATACAGTTTTTCCATTTTTCATTTTAAAAAGTTTTGTTAGGAAAAGGAGAAAAAGAGAGACACCTGCATAGCCACAGGTGGGCAGAAGAGCTGATTTTTAAAATTCTAAACAAACCAACACTTTTGCAAAATAATTATACATAAATTTTCCAATATTATTTTATCCAATCATTTTTGTAAAACTATGGAAACAAATGTGGGATTTGTTTCCAATAAATATGGGATTTACTTGTTCATATGATAGATATATGTTCAGTCTCTAATCTTGTTGGGACATGTGTACTCAGTACTGAAAATTAATAAACACAGGGATATATATACAATGACACACACACATATATACATATATATATATAAAACCACATTTTACCTGCTTGAGAGCAGTGTGCATTTTTTCAAATATACAGCCTGAATGTCTAGCTCCTAGTAGGCGGTCAGTGATGTTTATGGAAAAATATGCATATCTCAAACCTTGTTAACACAAATGTGTAAGTAGAGTTAATTCCTATCTTCTGAAATGCAGAATGCTCTCAAATATAATTTTAGATGACTGTACTAAAAATATATGTTTTATAAAAATCATTTAAGTTCTTTTGAATAAAAACAATGCTTTTGATCATTTTCAATGTGGAGGGAAAAAAATCATGATGTTAAATATCATTTTTTACTAACAACAACATTCAGCATCTCATTTCCTCCATTTTAGTATTCCTAGATAGATGGATATCAGCAAAGGAGCAACAATGGAACTAGCTAATAAATAAGTGTATTGTTCAGAACATTGGACTCTATGTTGTCATTCACTTGTTTATATGATAGATATTTGTTTAGGCCCTGTCTTGGTCTGGAAGTGTGTACTAAGTACTAAAAATGAATAAAGACAGGGATATTCAATATGGCAGAAGAACAGATACCAATGAAATAGCCATATAAATAAAATAAAATAGGTATCTGAACCAAATTACAGATGACAATAAGGTATGGTGAAATTTTAATAAACAAACAAGGAGATAGTATATAATTTACTTAGACAAAATATCAGAAATAACCCTGCATAACCACCTGCTAGTATAAATACATGCCAGTCCTTAAATATTGTAGTAGCTATGTTTATTTGTCTGTTAATATGGGAACATTTCACCATACTAAGTACATTTTATAAATAAATACATTCTGAAATATAATATGAAATACCCTGAAATACACACACTATAAGATATCAGAATAGAGATAAATCTTTTTACAGCTGGAGTTCAGATATGTGGGCAGAGATCACTGAAAACTGATTCTCAAGTTGGTAAAAATTTATCTTCATGAAAAAACTTTTGAGCCACAAACAAAACATTTGTTCCATCAGGATAATAATTATTTTTTAAGTGCAGTGCCATTCAAATTTGTCTTCAGGCTAAATCCTTCAAAGTGTATATGTGGTTGCTGGGAGACAGTGAAATATCACGAACGGAAAGATATATACCACTAATAATGGTGAAACACCTGCGGCCCAGTGCCATTTTATGACCTGTGTCATACAAACCCAGGGGAGGAATTTATGCCATAATTTTTCAGTTGTCACTGAAAATTTTAGCTTAATAAAATTTAAGAGCAGATCTATCAAAAGCTTAACTTAAATTGCTTTACAATCCCCTTGCTAGTTCCTCACCACATTTCTATTCCTGCATCTTATCCTAAATTTCCCAGCAAATTGAGTTGTTCTGCTATTAACTCAACTACAGCAACTCAAAACATGGATCTCATATTTAATTATCCTTCCTTTGGTCAGTTGAATATCGTCACCAATTAAGATTTCACTTTCCTGTATCCTTTCAAAAACCTTACTACTTTTTTAATTACTCTAGTTCACTTCTGAAATTTTCACCAAGCTCATCTTGGTGAAGATCTGTGGTGAAAGATTTGTTACAAGTTTCCCAATTCAATATGAAAAACTAATATTGTAAAATTCAAAAAAGTACTAGAACAAAGGAAAGAGAAACATATAAAATGCAAATTGTTTTTATTAGACTTGAGAAAGTAAATTATACAGTCAATAAATTCAGGACACAGTAAGAGAATGCAGAAGTAAAAACATTTTATACATTTTTAATGGAAACTATACATGTAGGTGATTAATATATATAATTCTTTTTACAGGTGATACATTTTGACTGCTGCATTTAGATATGAAGAAAACAGTGAGCTCTGTTAACAGCTACATGCAACATTAGAAAATCCCATTTGCTGGGTAGAAAAACTTGAAAGACAGTTCTCCAAAGAGGAAATGCAATGGCCAACTGGTATAAGAAAAAATGTTCAACATCCCTCATAATCAGGTAAATGCAAATTAAAACCAAATAAGATACCACCTTACGCCATTAAGTATATATATATATATATACACACACACACATATATGTATATATTTAAAAAACTAACAACAACTACAAATGAAGTTTGTTGAAAAAGGAACGCTCTTACACTACTAGTGAGAATGTACACTTGTCCAAACTCTCTGGAAAGCTTTATGGAATTTCCTCAGTCTACTAATCTGGAGTTACCATATCACCCAGCAATCCCGCTCCTAGGGATTTTTCCAAAGGACAAAAAAACATTAATTTAAAAGAGTACATGCACCACTATGTCACAGAATTATTTATGATAAGTAAGACTGGGATCAATCAAAATGCCCGAAAATAAGTGACTGGATCAAAATATATGGTGTACATACACACACACACATGCACACACAGACACAGACTGGAATATTACTCAGCAATCAAAAAAGATGAACTAGACCCATTCACAGAAACATGGATGGAGCTTGGAGGGATCCTGTTCAGTAAAATAAATCAGAAGGAAAAAGAAAAATACCAGATCGTCTCACAGGAGGAATATAGGGGATCAAGAAAAAAAAAAAAAACAGTAAAACCTCAACAATGAAAGACCCACAACAAAACAAAAAGAAACAGACAACTCTAAATCAGAGACATCCTGCAGGGAAGAAGGAGGAATTGGGATCAAGGCAGGGATGGGAAGATCATAAGGAACTATGGTGATGGTACAAAGGTGAATTGGTGGTGGAAATTCTATGGGCACTACATCTAGAAAAGAAAGCAAACAATGTAAGAAAAAATGAATAAAATAAAGAAATGTGAATTTAGAAAAGAAGAAAGAAAAGCCCATTTGTCAGATTAAAATTCCATATATTGATAAAATATTTGTACAACATGTGCGTGGTTTGACAATTGTTAACAACAAAGTATATAAAAATCTTGCTTGTTGATTGAACTGTTAAGTTGAAGAAATATTCCTAGAAAAATAATTTATGTATACTCTTTTTTGTTTAGTAAAGAGAAAACTTACTGGGAAATGAAATTATTTTAAACAACTTCAGTAAGCTTGTTATATTCATTTTTTACTTCTATGCAAAATTAAGTTAGTTTTGCAATATTTTTGAATTTCATTTTAATCTATCTAGTTTCAAAATGTATGTTATATAATTATAAATACATTTCAATTATCTTTTCAAAGAAGAAATGAATACCAACTTTATACACTTTTGAGCTGTAGTTATCCAGCTGACTTTCATTACAATTTAAAATGTTATCTTAACTACTGGTATCTAGGAGGAATATCTTGCCACATGCAACTAACTGTCAAATTGCTGTGGAAGTTTTCAAATGGTTTCTCTCAGTTTCTGTGCCTATGTTGTTGCAATAAAAACTCTTTTGTGAACAAGAAATAATCTGTACACAATTGAATAACACTGCCCTAGAATAGAACCTCAACTTTAGTTTTTGCTATTATCATTTCACCACTTTGAATGATTGTAAAACTGCAGCTGAGTTTCCATCTCAATCCCTAACTGCACATCCTTCAACGACTCTTGCAGGGAATAATTGGCATCTCTTAAACATGGAACGCAATTCATAACTGGCAGAGTTCATGCTCTGTTTCAACATAAAGGTCATGCTTGAGTACACTTTAGTGCCACTCCAATTCTTGACCAGGAGAAGAAGCAAAACCCTAGGAAAGTAGGTCAATTTCTTGAATAAAGGCCATATTGATACTAAAATCCTCTTTTAAAAATGATCAGCTACTCACTGGCATTACCAAATTCTTAAACTAAGATTTAATGGAATTTTAGACACTAATCAAACAAATGCATGATGTCTCCCTAAATTGATATTATTTTTATGTTGGTGTTGAAGAGAAGTTATTGCAGGACATTTTATATCATATTTATGTTGAATAACTCTCATTTTCCCCTGATTTATAAAAAAACTGACTCAAAGAGGGAATAATGGTGTTTATTAAAAAATGGCTGATTGAAACAGATAGCTCATAAAATAATTTAAAATCTGACACCATTTGTTCCTTCACAACAACACTTAATTTGATATGAATAATAGATTAAATGTGAAAGCTCAAAACTAAGGTTTCCACATGATGACGCTGGAAAATACATTGTTTTCTGTAGTAAAGTATTTTTAATAAGTAATTAAATATACCATATGCAAACTGAAAAATTAAGTTTGACATTAGTGGAATATTTTGTAATGCATTATTCAAGGAAGAAGACTGATAGAAAACAATTTAAAAAAATGTGTGCAAGTAAAATATCTAACTGAGTGTGATGATTAATTTTGTGTGCCAAATTGCTGGTATGTTGTACCCAATTATTTTTATACCCAATACAAAGCTTACACCAAAGAACAAGATTTGATTTTTTTCAATGAATTATCTTTCTAATCTCTCTACAATAAAATTGCTATATTATAGGTGATCCAGGAAAATGCTTCATAAATTCTAAAACTTTTATGATGTCCATGTAGTCAGTTTTTTAACATTTATCATGTAATTGCTGGTATGTTGTACCCAATTATTTTTATACCCAATACAAAATTAAGAGTTGCTATAAAGTTGTTTTGCATATGTAGCTAATATCCACCATCTTTTTGTTTTATTTATTTTTAAAGTACTTTAAACATTCATTATTCTTGTAGTTCCTTAAAAATTAAAAAAAATCCTGTTCTCTGTCTAGTATAAACAACTATTTAATGAAAAGACTTTAAAAATTTACCTGCTTATTTTGATTGATTTTATTTTTTAATTATATTTTTTTTATTTATCTTCTTACACTCCTTATTTGTTGTTCATTTTTATGCAGTATTTGTATACTTCCTCAGGTGTAGTTCCTGAAGTTCTCCCACCACCACAGCACCCATTATCTATCAACATAGTCCCTTATTCCCATCCCTCTGCTGTTTTTACCCCTCTCCCTCCTTCCCTGTATTGTATGCCTCACCAATCAGAAAAGATAAACACATGGCATTTGTGGCAACATGGATGGAGCTGGAAGGAAATATACTAAATTGAATAAGTCAGCAGGAAAAAAATAAATATCAGATAGTTTCAGTTATATGTGAAATATAGAGAAACTATAAAAGGGTCAGGAAAAAGACAAAGCTGTCAAACTGACCATAAATGCTATTTTTTAAATTAAGATAATATTGGTTTACAACACTGTATATGATTCAGAAATACAGGATCCCACATCTTCAGATGCATATCACCACACAATCTCTTTATTTTAAATAAAAGATTAGCTTTCATAATATGAGTGGACCTCATCCAATTAGTTGAAAGATTAAAGAGCAAAAACAGTAATTCTGCCTCAATACTTCTACATAAACTTGTGCCTGAATATTTTACATATGCCTTGTAAAAGTAGAAGTGTACCTGATTAACATTTTCTAGTTTAAGAAATACACATTTTTTTTTTGATTGCTTAATAGTAGTCCATCGTGTATAGGTACCACAACTTCCCGATCCACTCATCTGTTTTTGAGCATTTAGGCTGTTTCCAGGTCTTACCTATTGTAAAGAATGCTGCTATAAACATAGGGGTGCAGGTATTCTTTTTAATCAGTGTATTTGTGTCTTTTGGGTGTATTCCTAGGAGTTGGATTGCTGGATCCTATGGAAATTCTGTTCTTAGTAGATTGAGGAACCGCCATACTGCTTTCCATAATGGTTGGACCAGCTTGCATTCCCACCAGCAGTTTAAGAGAATTCCTTTTTCTCCACATCTAGACACATTCATAGGAACATGGATGGAGCTAGAAGGGATTATGAAGTAAGTCAGAAGGCAAAAGAAAAATACCAGATGGTTCCTCCCTTAAGAGGAATATAAGGGAACCAAATAAAGATCAAGGAAAGGAATAAGAACAATAATAATAACAATAAAGACACAAAAAACAAAAATTAAAAGACAAGGACAAACTGGGGACACTTAGTGGGGAGGGAAGAGGGGGAGGGTTGAGGGCAGATGGGAGCACGGGGGACTGAGGTGATGGTGCACTGATGATATGGTGATGGGGAATACATGGGGATTACAATTGATGTCAAATATATATAAATTAAAGGGAAAATAGAATAAAAATAAATAAAAGACATGCACATTTATTGATAATAAACTGTGCACTTGAGGATACAAAGTAGCAAATATTAGATTCATTAGTATAATCTGATTACTAGTTAGGAGTTAAGGTTTTATTTTTTTTTAAGGAAAAAATAAACTGACGATTTTAAAATTTGAGCTTCCTTCTTTTAACCTTACTCTAAGACTTATTCATCTGAATAATCTCAATTAATGCAATCATTCAAACGTATCATCTTCATAATTATAATGTCTTCCAGATTTCCCTATCCTAAGTTAGGAATTTCTCAGTTTCCTCTGTTAACCAAGCATTCCCATAAAACCAACACTTTGTGAAATATACTTTGTAGTATATTTTGACTGCACCATTCTTTCTTTTCTAATATTATAGTCTATGAATCTATTTCCTTTCCATGTTCTTGTAACAGCTTAATTAATATGTAAATTAAAATTACTGTTTTTGATTTAATTTTTTTTCTGGCCTCTACCTCAGTAAACCCATTATAATAAGCTCATTTTATCCTCTCATTTACCTGTTTAAGTAACACAGATGCTTTCTCTTTCAAAGACCCAGATCAAACTACTAAGCTTATAAATTAATATTCTTGATTACTTGATTATTGATTCTTGATTATTACTTGAATAGTAAGTAATTACTATTTTAACCTGTCTCTCACTATCCCATAAAATAAAGCTTCTTCTCCAACTCTTTCAAATTATATTTACCATACCATATCTAAACTTTCTTGAATGTCTATCCAGGCCTTTTGCTTAAGTAAATACAACTTCAAAAATTCTTATTTGACTAATACTTATTTTTATTTTAAACTATACTAAAAGTAACATATATAACAAACAATGACTTCCTGAGTGCTTTTCATTTTATGTTTTTCTTTTAATGATGTGTTATTATTCTATAATTTTTTGTTTCAGATGCATAGAAGCATACCCCCTCATATATATGTCACCACACCAAACCCACTACTCAAGTACCATAGTCCTCAAACATAGTATATTGTGCTCCCTCCCCACTTTGTTTCCCTGCCTCCCTTTATTCTTTTAAACTCAACTCCAAAATTAAATTTCCAGGATTATTATTGGTTTGGTTTGGCTGACCCTTTATTTTCTTTCTTTTAGTATTATCTCCTCCAATTCCAAGTCTGTTTTTATAAATGGTGAGAGTCATTGTTACATAGTTGAATAGTATTCAATTTTGTATATATACCATATTAACTAACCCAGTCCTCTGTCCTTGAGCACACAGACTGTTTCGCTAACTTGGCTATTGTAAATAGTGGTGCCTTTAACACAGGAGTGCATATGTTCCTTCCAATTAGGGTTCTTGCATTCTTTGGGTAGATACGTAGGAGTGGAATTGCTGGATCATACAGTAGTCATTTTTAACATATTTAAAAAACTCCATACTGTTTTCCATAGGAACTGGGCCAGATCACATTCCCTCTAACATTGTACTCAGGCTCCCTTTTCTCCACATTCTCTGTTTCTGGGTTTTTGATAAAGAGATGGTATCTTTTTATGGTTTTCATTTCTATTTCCCTAAAGAGAAGTGATGGTGAAGATTTTTTCTTATGCCTGTTGGCCACCTGTATGTCTTCTTTGGAGAAGTGTTTATTTAGCTTTTCTGTCCATTTTATTTTGTTGAGTTGTATGAATTATTTATAAATCTTAGATTTCAGCTAATATTTTGTTAAATTACCATCTATTTTATTTAATTGCCAAGTTAATTATATTATCTATATACTTTGTAGAGATGTAGTTGAATAATCTCAACCATGGCATATAAAATAAGCACAAACATTTTGTATCTCAGAGATATTTATTATTATTTTATCTTAAATATATTATATTTAAAATATTTTATTGTCTTAAGTATGGCTATAAGTAATAGTTTCCTAACATTTTTAAGACATTTTAAGATTGCAAAGTTACCTGTCATTAATTTATGGACATATAAACATTTATAAATATATATTCTTACATTTATAAAATATGCAATTATGAGAAGTTATCAGGTATAAATTACTGCCATAGTTAAATAAATTGTGACACCTATAAGAAATTTATTATTTTATGTGCTATTTTCAAAATTAATAATACCACTATTTGATAGGTTGTTGAGCATAATATATTAACTATAAATCTTTTGCAAAACCCATGGTATATTACATTGGAGTCAGGGAAAAGCAATTGAAAACAAACTTTACCTTTGACCAAGTAACTCTGAAAGAGCAATCAATGGCAAAGTACAAGGCTAAATCTATCACTTTCTACAAACCAGGAGAAAATATAGTCCCTTTTGTTCCAGAGGCAATAGAAGCAGCAATAGTGAGTGAAGAAGTCCAAACAGAGATATCAGTTCAGTAAATGAGAGGCTAAAAGGTCAGTATGTAACATCAGCAAAAAGACAGCTTCTCTTTAGCTTAAGAAAGGATAAGCCATGGCATTTCTCTTAGGCATGGTGTTAGTTTTCTATGGAATGGAGGCTGAACTACGATATCAAGAATTGATATGAGTAAAGAGGAAAATGTTCGACTCTAAAACTGAACACTACAAAATCAATTTAAGATATTTTCTATTTGTATAAAGAAATAAATAAGTGAACTCAAACAAGTAGTAGTTATGGAAAAATGTGTTTCTAGACAATAAAACAAAGATAAATTCTTAAGCAGTAGACATCACTTCTAGAGATTGCTATATCACAGAGCATGCAATTACCAGAACAAATCACTTTAATTGTTTAATATGTGGTTAAAATACCTCCATGGTGATAGAATTTGTTTTTATTACTTACAGTCAATAAAGGAGGATGTGAGATTATGTTTTATGCTATGTTTTTAAGAACAGCTGGTAAGTCTAAATTTTAATCAAAGTGTCTTATGAAAATAACAAAAAGGATAGAAGACTACTAAGAGAACAAAGAATGGACAATGAAAGCCCCAGGCAAACAATTTACTATTGACCGAGACATTTAGTCATACAATCTTTGGGTAACAATTTCATTAAAAAAAAATAGATTGGAACTAGAGCACACGTGTTATTTTTACCTGTTCATTTTTTTAAGGTTTTGTCCTTTAATATTTCCTTTCAATAAATTACAAAACAAGAGACATGATGAAATATAAATTGTCAATACTAAAAAAAAGTACTCTTCATTTTGATTCAACAATTTTATATTAAAAACTGTTTCACACAATTAAAATTCACAACAAAAATACAAATCACCAAGAAAAATAGTTTTTACATATATAAGGAACATGTATTGTTGGCATTTGTATAGTAAGAATAACGATAATAATAATAATAATAATAGACCCTCTCTTATGTGAATCTAGTTCCCTATAGTACATTTTCTGTACCTGAAGGAAAGAAGTCTTACCATCTACTTGGATGCAGTTCAAAAGAAAATTTAATGTCAAAAATCTTTAAACAGTGAGCACTCAGAGCATTTTAAAGGAAGTCACATTATTATTTTTTTTTTTTCAGATTTTTTTATGCATACAAGAACTGGAGTACAGACCAGAGGTGTGGGGGGGGGGGGACGGTGAGAGAAATCATCAGATGACAGAGCGGAGAACACACAGGCAGATTGACTGAAATACACTGCTGAGGGTTGCAGCATGAGACAGGAGAGTTCTTCTGCCTCACCACATGGGTCACCTCACTTGCCGGGGATCAAACTCATGCTGCAGTGGCTGTGGATGCTTTAAAGTATGGTGCTTAACCCCTGTGCCACCAGGGAGGCCCAGGAAGTCCCTTTCTATAAGGGACTATATATGAAATAATTTTACTTTCACTTTATTATCTCTACAAATGAAGAGAAAGCAAGTAACAACAAGTATCACACTTCCTTCTCTGGAGTGGCAAATACATTAGTAAGACAATAAACTGCCTTCACTTAGGTGGTCCTCTTCTCATCATTGGTTGACTGCCTTGAGGAACAACTCCTGGCAGTTCAGAAGAGCGTGTCCTAGGCATTCTATAATTGTAGTAAAATGCAATAACTAGTAAGTATGATACCCTGAGAAGACTGGAGTATCAGAGGCCATGTTCATTTTCTGGTACATTTTTCCATCACGTAATCATTGTTTATAACAAGTTTATCCATGGTTTCTGCATATCCATTAGTAGCTGTGAAAGAATATTAAATCCTGTCCTTACTTCCCTTCAGACCAATTTACCTCTGTAACTGCTAACAATCATACCCTTCACAGATGTAGAAGAATTAACCAAAATGACATCATTTTTTGCCTCTTTCCAGGAATTTTGAATATATTATTTATTATCACTTTAAACCATTGTTTTGTCTAACTGGAGAAAATCAAAGCAAAATCAAGGTTAAATAGCCAATAATTGTCAGTTAGGTTTTATATCTTAATAAATCTGACTATAGGATTCATATCATTATTACATTATAAAATTATTTACAGGATAAAATATTTTAAGGTTTATCATGGAAAGGGAAGTTTGAACACACACACATAGACAGTTTTGTAAATTATGTTGTACTGGTGAATAGTCCAACCTATCTACACATAGGATGACGCACACATCCCATACTGGACTGTGACACCTGCAGCAACTGGTCTTAACCCTTTTTGGTTACAGTCAGGAACACAGAGAATGCTGAATTGCTTGGGTATTCACAGACAAGATAACTTTGTAGCAAACTTTTTCTTCATGAATATAAAACACATATATCATAAAGGGAAAATCTGACTTTAAAAATATAACAGACATTATAATGCCCATAATGATCAAAAACATAATGAAAACAAGGAATAAACTTGGAGAAAGCTTTTGGAAGACAATCAACAAGGAGTTAAATATAAAAATTAATGTTTATATCCTCTTAAGTAGTAAAAAACCACAAATAATAATCTACAAATGGGGATGAAGAACATGATTAAAAAAATTAAGTCGAAAGAGCATTAATGCAGAAAAACATCATACTAATTTTTAAGGAAATGCAAACAAAAACTATTATGATGTGTTAATTACTTTCTCACATAAAATATCCAACCTACTAAGTGGAGCAAAGAATATAAACAATTAGAATGCATTTGGATATAGTCTGAAAAAATAATAATTATGAAACCATTTACACCCACAATTCTTATTCCATATTTATACAACTTAGAAGTCCTTGTTTCTGGCCTCCATTCTGATAGGACATTAAAGTGATTAAATATTTTGAATACTGCTCCTGTTCAAACTTTACAACATAGAAAATTCATTCCCAGTAAAATATCTGATAAAATTTTGCATTTGTCTGCTCAGGCTGCTATAACAAAAGTACTACAGGCTATGTACTTTATAAACAACATAAATGCATTTATCATAATTCTGGAGACTTGAAATTCTATATCATAGTGCCAGCATGGTCTAGTTCAGGTGAGAACCTGCTTTCTGGGGCATATAGAGTGCCTGCTGATTAGAACCTCAAACATTGGAAGGGAGATTGGAACTCTTCCAGGACTCTTTTGTAAGGCACCAGTACCATTCACCGGGGTTTCTTCCTCATGACCTAATCACATCTCAAAGACTCTACTTCCTAAAACCATCATCTTGGGGGTTAGTGTTACAACATATGAATCTTATATTCAAGAGGGACACAAACATTCAGACATCAACAAGTAGACATATCAAAAAAATATTTATAGTAGCTTTTTTTTAATAGCAAACACTGGAAACAAAAGGATTGTCTAGAAAATTAAATTATTTTTATATTTGTATTGTAATAGTATGCAAAATAAATGTTACTCAGATTAGAGGCATGATAAAAATGTGAACAGCATGATACTTAAAAAAAACCTAGTATAATAAGGAACATAGTTTAATACTTCTAATACATTTATAATTCTATCGTAACTGATGTTTCTCATAATGAGATTTTTTTTCCCTAAATTTTGAGTAACTTTCAGTAAAGCTCCAAACCAAGGAGCATACAAATTTATTTCAAATTTAGTTTGTTAAAGCTGTGCAAAATCATGTTATATTCTATGTTAAATGAAGTTAGGATTTAAGATGAAATAGTTATAAATAATTTTTTACCTACTGGAGTACATATATATAAAACCATTTATATGTGTATATATAAAAAATCTCCTATACATTTATTTTAAGATCTTATTTTGCACAGAAAGGCTGGGGTGGAGGCCAAAGATGTGGGAGGTGAGAGGGAAGAGCAGAGCACGTGGATTAATCGAACTAACTGCTGAGGGAAGTAGTGGGCCAGACAAGAGAGGTCAGCTCCCTGGCCAGAAATTGAACTCAGGCTCTCTATCATGGTAAGTTATCGCAGAGATAGCACTGAGACTTAACCCCTAAGCCACAAGGGAGGCCCAACTCCTAAACCAGCTCAAGATCAACAATGATCTCCAATCATTACAACTACAAAAGGCACATAAATTTTCCAACAATGCCTCTAATGAAGCTATCATCCACATGGCACTAGGCAACTGCACTAGTAACCAAACAAAATCTAGGTGGTTTAGCATTTTTAATGAACATAATATGGCAATTTGTGATCCAGCTAAAGAGAAATGTCAATAGACAAAGAAATACCTATGGACATGTGGAACATTAGACATCTTTCCTCAGGCAACTCTTATTTTGGGGTTGCCATGGAAATAAGATTGGAGAAGATATTTTAAGATTTGCAAAAACAATAAGTGTAAGTTTGCCTCTCTGAGACTAATTTCTGTTAGGTAGTGCATGATATTCATGGTTAAGTAGCTAAAATGAAGGCAATAATATACACTGAAGTTGCTTGAATCCATGTCTGCCTAGTCAATATTATCCTGAGAAATTACATTGCCGTAATTAATGACAGAATGTGTGTGAGGGCTGGCAACACCTGGGTTTCCTGCCTTTTGAGATCCAGTAATACTGATCTTAGGACTTCAAGAAAATTGCATCTATTTCCTATAGCAATGTTAAGAATTAAAAAAAGAAATGTTATAATTTTGTCTTTATTCTTTGACAAAAATGAATACTTAAAGAAAATAAAGGCACAAAAATGTAAAAAGAAAGACTGAAAATTAAAAAAAGTGACTTAGCACTTACATACAAAATGATAATTTAACAAATTGTGGAATTCTCTTAATGGTATCAAGGTTTTACACATTATTAAGCTAATGCAATGGTAATTTCATTGTTTTGCAGAAACAATATTTGATCACAACTTTAGTCAGCAGTACTATGGGGCATTAGACTGTGTCACTCCAAAAGCCCTAACTCTAGAGCTAATATCCAAAGGTGATGTTACTTGTAAGTGGGACCTTTAGAAGTTGACTATATTGGGGCCTCCCTGGTGGCACAATGGGTGAAGCAACTCATTATGAAGCAAAACACAGTCACTGCAGCATGAGTTTGATCCCTGCCACAGGCTGGGGAGGTGACCAGCCTGGCTAAGTGAACCTCTCCTGCCCTGCCTACTGCTCCCTTCAGCACTGTATTTCACTTAATCTGAAGTGGGAACTTAGACCTACTCTGCCTCTGGTGGATCTTCTCACCTGCCCTTGTGTCTCTGGCCTGTACCCCAGTTCTTGTTTGCATAAATAAATATTTTTTTTAAAAAAAGAGTTGATTATATTCAGCACGCCTAGCCCCTTCCACCATGCAAAGATGTACATCTGTTTCCTAGAAACTTTCACCCTAAAATTCTGGCATCCAGATCTCAAAGTTCAGACTCTTGAACTGTGAGAAATAAATGTTTACAGACTACTTAATATGTGGTGTTTTGTTACAACACAAAGGGATAGACACATGGAAAGAAGAGCCCCATATATTATTATAAAACAAAAGGTAGAAAAATTTAGACTATAGATACATGATGGCTATTTCCATCCTATTTTTATAAGATCATAAAACTAGCTGACAAACAGAGATGGAAGAACATATTTGTTCATAGTTATCTCTAAGCTACAATCTCAGTTTTTTTTTTATTTTAAAATAATCTGTATCCCACAATGAAAAAATATAATCAGTGGTTTCATTAACATAGCAAGAATGAAATTATTAGCTACTTTTATAGTAGCTCTATACCACACACTCAGAGCCCAGAATCATAGCAAAGGTGAGATAAAGAGCATGTTTTTCTTCAGATGCCCAGAAACAGCTGACAGTCGGCCGTGGTGCTCAGGGACAGAGCACTGAGTTCAGTACGTAAGAGACTGTGTCCTGGGGCCATGTCTACTTGGTTATCCGCCTGCGGTTACTTAATTAAAGAACTGTTCAGAAACAAAGAAATTAAAGCCATTACTTTTATGGGAAATTTATTGTGAAAGAGACAATAAATCAACCTCTTGGACCTTCAAATACAGCATAGTAGCAGCAAGATCCTTGTAGTTTGTGCTGCCTCCAAGACAGACAGACTCAAATTCAATCAGGGTGGTAACTGAGCAATGAAAAGACCTTCCAAAAAAGCAGGACGTGGTCATTGGGAGGTTGCTGGTGAAGAGATCTCTTCCAAGAAAAGAAGCAAGCAGGGGCAGATGGCTCCATAAGAGACTTGTGTGTTCCTGCCACAGAAAGAGACCTTTACCGCTTCTCAGCGCGTTCAGATTCCTAAGTGCTGAGGAACAGTGAAGGGCTCTATGATTCCCATAACCCTCTGCTCCGAACAACTTCCGTGGTGTACTTATTTATTTATTTACTTATTCGTACTCTGTGTTGGGTATAAGTCAATGCCCTTTATTATTTAGGGTCACAAGAATATAAGGTGTTATAAACCTTTTGACAAAAGTAGCTAAATAATCCTGAGAGTGTTGACTTCAAATAGAAGCAGTGAGTTTATTCCAGAACAAATTAAAATTTATCATAAACTACAGAATAGAGGTTTGTTTGGGTGTATAGTTTATTGATTTGCTTTTTCATGGTCCGCTCCTAGTCTCTAGGCCTCATTTTAATAGGGTTCTGAATATTAAAATTTACAAGATCATAAGCTTTGAACTGAAAGCAGCATCTGAATAGATAGGGGCATCTTCCATGGGAAATGAGAGCAGGGATTTATAAGACAAGATGAGGTAGCCACTGCTAATTTTCTTGCAGTATCTGTTCTCTTCTGTTACAAATGCCTCACCTTTTATCTGCCCATAATAAGAGTACATTCCTTTCTTTGCATAGCAGCTGGGTGCAGTCATGTGAGAAAATTCTGGCCAGCTGCAGGTAAACAAAATTGATATTAGTGAATTATTAGAAAGTATTCTTAAAAGAGAGAAAAATGTCCTTAATACCTTCCTGGTACTGTAATGTGAATATAAAGCTTGGAGTTGCCATATTCACTTGAAGTATGAGACCAATTTTCATAATTTAGTTGTGACACAGAAAGAGAGTGTCCTTGGCTTTTTGGCATTTGTTTAAATGCCTTAAACAGCCACAGAAGAGTCATATTTAGACTTAAGAGAATTTTAAAAGTGAAAAGATTGTTGTCTGCAATTTCCAACCACAGATTGAACAGTATTTCCTGCTAGCACAATTCAGAGATGCTCAAAAGAAACTCTTTTATGAATAGCAGCAGGAAACAGCTACTTAACTTTACAACAATTTATAAACTTCAGCTACCACTTGATTAAAGCATTCATTCAGGATATATAAATGAGATGTGACAGAAACCCTGTGGCTAATATTGACAAATTGTTTTTGAAAAGCTTGTACTTTCATGGTGATGCTAGCCCACCAAAACATCAGTGACTCTCATTAATACGTATCATGAACAGGAAGAGCACTCTGGCTTGAGAGGGTTTGTGTGTGCCTTTACAGTTTCTCATTTAATAAAATATGAGGTGTTATGACTGCTCATTTTATATAATTTTGAAAAACAAAATAAAAATATATGACTAATCAAAATGTATTTTCATTAAATATTAGTTTAGTTTCAAGGGATGAATAAATACGCAAAGCATAGAAGAGTCATAATATCTTCTCTCCACTGTGTTGCTCAAGTCTATTTCATCTCTTCTTTGCCTGCCCTTCTATTTATTTTTTTAAAATTGATTTAGACTCAGATTCTTGATCTAGCTTCATTGTGATAGCAAATTTATGGCTCCATAAATAGTTCAAAAAGAATTGCCAATGGCAGTTTTAAAATCACTACATATAGTATAATATAAAATTTCATAAAAACTCAAATGCTTCTAAACTTTTGATTTAGATAGCTCACATTCAAACAAGATAGGGCAGAGTAGTTTAATAGGCAAACTGTGGAACAAATAAACAATATAATTCACTGTTTCCCCAATCCAGAAAATTTATGGATTTGAAGAGTTCTGGCTCCCGAAGAAATTATTTGTGAAAGGTCAAGTAGCTTTTCCCCAACAATAAAATAATGATGAGATCACGAAAAGACTATAAAATATTTGTGTGCCATAGTCTGTTCTTATTTCACTTATATTAGTATATACAGATTGGGTACATTCTTTAATTTGTAAAAAATAAAGTTCTGCTATGGGAAATATTTGGTACCCAAAATGGATAGGAATTGGGATTTTTGATATTCCCTTTGATGTTGATTATAAAAATTACAGTTGAGGGGTTGTTGCTGTCACTGCTGTTATTTTTATTCAACAGTTATTCTTGAGACTGATATTTAGATTAATAATCTTTTCAGGAGCTGTATTTATTATTTATTTTAAATAGAAATTTTATTTTAAATTTATTATTTAACCTTGTAATGTTTAACCTCTGATAACTAAATCTTAGCTATTATAATTATGATTCAACTTGTAAAATATTGTTTACCTTATCTTGGTGTTAGGAGAAATGCCTCCCACCAAGAATTCTTGGCTCTTAAAATCTTTACAACATGGCCCATTTGAAAAGAGCAACCATTTTATTAAGGTAATGATAAACTAAATGAGATATTTTTAAATGCTTTAATGACTTGCTTTGCCGCCCATATACCCTAATATCAGGGCTGAACACTGTTTCTCTTTTTCTGTGTTGTTTGAAGTTAATTTTAAGATTTGATTTCCAAAAAGGGTAGCTATCTTGCCCTTTGTCAAGCTCTCTAACCAAAACTTTGTCTGCCTCATTTCCATTAGTAAAATGGAGCATACTTTTAAAATTTAACTGAATTATCTTAAGAACAAACACCTAATTAAACTAGGTTTTTTTCAACTAGTTAAATTTCCAACTCAGAATAATTGATTTTTCAACAAACGTGGTTTTAGTTTTTTTCTTTTTTTCTAATTTTTATTTTTCATTATTACATATTTAAAATATGGATGATAAAGTTGTGATTATTTAAATCTTAGCAATAATTAAGTGACATAATTAAGCAAATTCTAACAATGTAATAATAATCACCATGAATCAATATAAATGCATAGTGACACACACATACACATACACACACTCAAACGAATGAATCATTTACCAGTAGGAACAACTGAATTAAATTGTTTGTAATAATGAAAGTCTAGTTTAGAGGAAAGCTTTAAAATTCCAAGTCAGAAATTTCTACCTAGTAAATTCATAAAATGCATAAATTCTTAACCTTTATCTTAGTTTGTCTTACACCATTTTCTTTGTTTGTAAGTACATATTATAAATACTACTTATTTTTAAATGACTAAAAGATAATTTATATTATTTGCCTTATCACTTACAAAACACCTTTTTAACATATATAATTTATCACTGTCCATAGGATACTTTATTAAGGTAATAATTTTATAACCAGATATAGGCATTTCTACCAGGTTATTAGAGCGATGGTTGTGCCAATATACTGAAAGTAACTAGGTTCACACTTTGTTGTCACTGCTATTGCCTTCGTGAGCACGTTTCAATGTCCTCTAATGGCCAGCTGTTCTTGCCTCGTGGTTAGGGTGGCAGCTGACATAATAAGGGTTTTCTTCCCATTTTTCTACTGCTCCCTCAACCTTCACCTGAAGTTTTAACTGATCACTAAGACCTCAGACAGGGTCTGTTTTCATGCTATTAGCTCTCTCCTCTGTGAGCAGGTAAGTGCTTGCTTTTTATGCAAAGCTTGTGGTGAGAGCAGGAGAGCACTCTGTTGTCTTAGTTGCAATCTTATTTTGAACCCAAGTTCTATGGGGCTGACATTATTTTCAGCATTCCCCTCTCTATTTCATTGTAGTCTTCTCCCCCCTCACCTTTGTTGTGTTTTTCTTTGGTCTTCAGCTTGAGATTTCTGCACCTCCTAGAAGAATAAGACTTCACCTTGGTTTAAGTATATGGTCATTTGCTCACATTTATTTGTCATTCCTTCCGAAGGTTAACCATTTCATTTTCAATATCTGAGCTACAAAATAATTTTAGGTTTCTCCTAGGTATAAGAGAGTTGGTATCCTTCTATCATCTCCTAATATTGATTTAATGCTTACTTATTTCTCACAAATATTATTGGAAAATTACTATTTCTTTACCTGAAAATTATTTGTTAGATAACTACTGCTACTCATAACAAGCATAGCTATAGACAATGAACATATTGTAACAATACACCTGAATCTTTAAGGCCCTGGAGTTCACAGTTTAATGGGGTGAAATAAAATATACATATAAACATCTAAATTCCATATTCCAAATGAAATAGCATAAAATGAAACAGTAAAGAGTAGTATGTGCCAGAGAAATAATTATTTATATCAGGTAGTGAGATCAAGTTTTTCCTAAGTGACCATGGATCAAAGGGATAAATGAAAAGGAAAATATGTTATGCAGATGTTTCAGTAAAGAGTATTCCAGTAAAAGTAAATGTGCTACAGTGTTCTAGATACAAGTGTAAACCTTAGCAACTGAAGATACAGTATAACCAGAAGAAAATGTTTCTGGTATAGCACTTTAAAAGGATTAGCATAAAACTGACAGACTCACCACTAATAAAATGAGGAGGTAGAAGCCTGGAAAATATTAGGGAATCAGGACAGATAGTATGACCTAGGGAAGAATATTACCTGTTAAGCATGGTGAGTAGAAACAAGTTGACAATTTAAATTGGTTCACAATATTCAAGTTTCCCATCCAGCAATCCAAGTTGAGATTTGCTATGTGAATTGAGATTGTCTAGTAATTAATCTTCTGAAAACCATTCAATGTTAGAACTGCAAAAAGCTTCAATGGACATTGCAAATGTATATTGGTATCACCAAGGAGATCTTCATGACATGCTTGTTCATACTCCTTACAAGGAATGTTCTCAAAGTTGACTATTTCAAACTAAAATATTTTTCCCACCACTATCCTTTGTGACCCTTTGTACCTTTTCCTGCTCCGCTCTATAAACCTCAAAGCCCTCAGGATGTTTGTTGCTGTCCACTGTTTTTTGAAAGAGTTTTATGCCGTTGAATTGACTAATATGTGTATATCCAAGGTGTTTTTACCATTCTGACTTATTTTACTGTACCTGAAATATTTTTTAAATAATTATATTTTAGTTTTGTATCATACAAGCAAATATGGAAGTACTCACTTTCTAATAAGAAAATCTCACATTCTAGTTTTTTTTAGCAATTAGAGTGAGATGAATGTCTTCATCCTGAGCACATATAAATTAAATAACTCATGAAAATGTGGAATATTTTCTCTCGGTGCTTTATTTGTCAGATTTAAGTCACCTTAGCACAACCTGTCCTGAAGTAATTGCTTCTTTAATGAATAAGGAGCCCAACTAAATTCCCTGTGATTAAAGGATTTCAGCAGGACTTCAAAAAACTTTATTAAGCAGAAAGTCACCATATTTTTATAGCTAAATTTTGATGAAGATTTCTAACTTATTTAAACCTAGATTATGATTTGGAGTTTGCCCTTTCTGTTTTGACATATTTGATGCTATTTTAATAGAAATTAAAATTTAAAGCTGAATAATAGACTTGATCTATAAATTATCAATCATCCCCTGCTATTTGTTCACCATTTAATACTAAGGTAGTAAGTACCAACCTTAGCAGGAATACTGTCTAATGTTAGGTCATATGGTAGCTATTTAAAAAAAGTATATTAAACCTCTTAACATCTCACCAATGGTTATATTAGAAAGACAGAAATGCTGGGAGCATTCTGTAACTTCATATATTAAAACATTTATGATATGTAATTATAAAATTTAAAACCAGCTTTGCACAAACAACATAATAAGTTTGATGCTTTTTTTCTTTTTTTGTTTGTTTCTTCCAGATTCTCGATCTATGGTTTTTCTATTAAATACACTGAAGAAAGATCACTGAAATTACATCCTAAACTACATGTCACCATTAAGTTACTAGCATTATTAGCTGATGTTGTCATATGCATAGAGAAGTAATAGATGTTTAGATCGATAGATCATATATGACATATATATGGAAAGAGAGGTTTACTTGATTGGTTTAAAAATAAAATGCAATGTCATTATGTAGTTAGGCAATTGTTACATTTGCATATTTGCATTATTTGAAGAAAAATGTGAATGACCTGCTGAGAAAGAAATCTCAGTGAACTGAAATCTGGTATTTCCAGGAGACCCATGAGCTATTCTAGTAAATTACTTATTCAATTTAAATAATAGTATATTGATCATAAATTAGCTAACATTAAACTGAGTAGAAACTTTATATCTTGTTTGAATAACAAATGTATATTGTTAAAAAAAATTCTCAAACAAGAAATTTCACTTTTTAAGTGCAAACAGCTAATTTACTAATCTTAAAAAGCACAATTGTAATATCCAATGAACCCACTAAAGTTATGATCCACTAGAAAAGAAACAAAACTTTCATTGAGAACAACTGTCAGCAGAGAAACAATTTACTGATGTCCTTATCTCAATTGGTAAATGTCAGAGCAGATATACACAGCATGCTTACCTCAAAGTACTCTGGCATTTTCCTCAGTGAAGGCAATAGAAATCTTTTATGTAAGAAGATGTTTTATTATATAGAAATATCCCACATAACATAGAACATTTAGTATTAAGTTGAGGAAACTAGTATTTGCTATTGTTGAATCAGCCACAGAAATAACCAGATTCTATATTGTTAATCCTTTACCTATTTAAACTATTTATTTCCCTTCTTATTTTCTTTTCTTAAAATACTGTGTTTAAATCTATATGTTAGGGAGAAAGGTAGTCCTGAATGGATTACACAGATGGGTGTGTGGAGTGTGGACTCCAACCCCCACTCCAGACCACCAGTGTTCCAGAACCACAAATCTGATAAGATGATTATCAAAGAGTGGATCACTAGGACCTGAGGGTGGAGTTAAGCAGCCAGGCTGGCTATAAAACCAGATCAGTGAGCCTTCGGCTCTCTCTTCCTTTGGAGCCATCTCACTTGACTCGGAGCCAGCTCTCAATGCGCTATTGCTTAGAAGATCTGGTAGGATATTTATAGATTTGGATCCCTCTCTTTCTCTTGGTATTATTACTATTTTATTCCCCTTCTTTCATAAAATAAAACCCGTTAATAACTTTTGTCACGTGTACCTGAAGTTGGGACTTATAAAAGTCTTCTGAGCACGCAGGTGGAGGACCCATTTTATATTAAGGTTGCCCTGTAACATATATTTCACTGGTGACAATTTCAGCCCCCACCACTCTCTGATATTTTTAAACACCCATATATAGTTTAGTATTGTGAATTAAATGTTTGTTAAACTCCTTTTCTAATGTGTTAGCATAAGATAATTGTAATAACAGCCTTTAAAATTTATAAGGAAAATAAAAGTTTTTACCAGAGTAAGTCAATGTAACAAAAACTTTGTGCCATTTAACCAAAACACTTAGTTTTTTTTAATTCATTTTCTTTAGTTTCCAACATTATGCTTATTGATTTTAAAGTTATATTCTACAAGTATAATTAATGAAGTAATACTACATCATGTACATGAAACGTATGCACCTAAATCTACGTAAAAACACTCATAAAACAGCCCAATTACAAGTAGAGAAATTGAAACGGTCATCAAAGCCCTCCCCAAGAATAAAAGTCCAGGTCCAGATGGCTTTACAAATGAATTCTACAA
>JAGFMF010011923.1:1635500-1707106 GCA_019455555.1 Galemys pyrenaicus
TGGTGCACTGGTGAGATGGTGATGGGGAATACATGGGGATTACAATTAATGGCAAGTATATGTAAATTTTAAAATATTTTAATAAAAGAAAAAAAAGTGAAATAAAAAAAAAGAAAAGAATAAAGAATAAATCCTGAAAAAAAAAAACACTCATAAAAATCCCATATTAACTAAACATCCCAGAAAGCATAAAACTCAAATAGTATTGTATCTGATAATTAACAAAACTTTAATATTGACTTGAACATGATCCCGAATCCACAATAAAATAACAATCACTGTACTATAATACATATATTCATGTAGTCATTTCTGGAACATTCCATCCCAAACTATCAATTAATGTGTTCTATGCCTTTTTGTAATTTTTTTTTCACTGGCAATTATATTAACACTTATTTTAGTTGTTGTTTTTTCCCATTATCCTGTCCTGTCTCTTTTCTCCTCATGTACATAGTAATCTGCAATCAGGTTTCAACTCTGCAGGAAAGGAGGCCCTTTTCTCAATCACATCCAATTATCCAAATGATACTGAAAGCCCTTGGATTGAGTTGGCAAAAAGGGAAGATGAGAAAGGTTTAGATTTTAAAGTTTTATGAAAACATATTTTCACGATGATCAATTTGAATATAAAAATATTTTCTCTTTTAGAAGTCAGTTTGTTTATTTTCAAATATCTGAATCCAGGAAAACACACACAAAACAAAATTGATTTTAACAATTGGAGGCATAAGATTATTCTTCTCATTGAGTATTTTTAGTAGAAATCAAATAGCATGTTGGTTGAATTATTTATAATATCAAAGTAAACCACATTGGGCGCCAAACTGTTACAGGGCAATTTTACTTCATTTGCTGTTATTATTGTTATTGCTTTAAATTGTTACTGAAATCCAATTTACATATATAAGATTAGCCAGTTTTAATCTATAAATCCATGAATTTTAATAAATGCATACTCATGTTGTTATATCAGTCATATATAATATAAGTTTGAGATTGATGTTGGCTTCTACTTTCTGTTTTTTATACTGTTTCAGTTGTTGAACCAGATTATATAGTCACATTCTATCTGAGTGATCAACTATGAATAGTCACTTACAGATAAACTTCCACTACTAATACCAAGGTAATGACACCAATCTTGGAGGTTAGAATGTATGGTGTGGCACTGAGGTGATAGTTTGTAAGCTGTTCTTGAAGGTCTCAGTCTTACTTGTGTTTTTCTCCTCCTACTGAATAGTATTCTTCACATGTATTCTTTCTTGAGTCTTAGGAATTCTCTCAATAATGAAAAAATGTGTACTCACTTTGTACAATTTAGCACATTGCTGTATCTTTTAGTGTCTGGTACATAATTATTTTTTTAACAATCCCAAGTACAATTAAAGCTGGGATGAAATTGATAGTTAAGTTATAATTAATAACAAATTTCCATCTGAAAGAGGAAATTATTCAATATGATATTTTGTGTGTTCTTCCTCATTTTACTTTATTTCCTCAATAGTTTATGAAAAATAATTTAAAGGGTATTTTACTTCTATGCTTTTACTTAAATGCTAAACACTACCTAATATCAATAATAGAAACTCATAAAATATGAATAAAATTAAATGATAAATAGTTCATTGATTGCCAGTTCTTTTGATAAATTTCTGGTAGAATATTTGCTTGTTTTTATCTTCATTTTTAATTTCCATTAGCTACTTCTCAGTTTAATCTTATTCACAAATTAAGCGAATCTCCTGTTTCTAGTTACTACACATACAAAAAAAAAAGCAAAGTAACTTAGAACTGAATTTAATTAAAGGTACATAGAATGTTTAGGATCCAGAATGTATCAGTCATTTTCCATAGAATATAGTAGATGAGGATTTGCATTTTGGCAACATGAGGTTCTGAGTTAGAATCCACTCGTCTGTCAGTGACTCATTCTGTGACATTGGACAAATTACTGAAACCATCTTAATCAGTGTTCTCTGGTGAGGCCCATGCTACTCATACTGTCTGACAATGGTCTGGGTATGAGGGACACTCCTGAGATGTCAGGGTGCTCCACAAGCTGCCCCTGTGGATCTCTGTTGTTTTGGCTGATAATAATGTCACCATTTTGTCAAAGTGTAACAGGGTGGTCCCAGGAAAAGGGGAAGTTCCAAAAATCCTGGTTCCGCCCTAAGTGGGTAGAGCTGAGAAGGAAAAGGAGATTTCTGCAAAGAGGAGAGAAGGAAAAAAAAGGAAGATAAAAAACAGCAAGGAGACCTGGAGGAAGCACGTGGAGCAGAGGGACATGTAAAAAAACTGTGCTTGCTTTTTGGTCTTGGACTGGTTGGAACAAATGTGGGTAAGAGACCTATGGGGAGGTAAACAATGGCAGTTGTCATCTTAATTTTAATTTTGCTCTTTTCCTCCCAGATTTATATAACTCTTTCTGACCCTTTTTTATGGGTCTCTACTGAAAGGTCCTTTAAATGTGCAGCAGGTTTTTGGGCCTTGCTTTGGGCCAATCCTATTTGGCTAAACTTTTACCCTCAAGGAGATGGGTAACTTTGAATGCTTAACTTAGTAACTATATGCTTTGTTCTTTCTTTATTGTACCCTAGTTGTATTAAAGTTCCTTTCTATTAAAAGTTTTATGTGTTTGTCTTAATGCGGCGAATGGCAGAACCCATTCAGAGAAGGCAGGCTTGGGGGTTCTGGGTGCTCCTCTCCCTGCCCTGTAACAAAAGGCATGCTGAGTGAGAAATGGAAAATTACCCACAAGGTGTGGTTATAAGATCGGCTGTTTTGTTAAACAAAATAATTGGCTGCTGTGCATTTTGATGATGAATTATTGATTGGTAAATAATGTAACACAAAACTTTTTAAAATTGTTAAAGAACACCAGTACCAAAAAACTAAATAGTAAAAGTTATAAACAGAATGTGGTTGTTCAATAATAACAATTCAAAATTTAGTCATTAAGTAGTTTCCCAAACTTGAATATCTACTTTGTGGAACTGGCCCTAGAGACTGAGAAATGACTTCTGTGACTTGACCCATTATGAAAGGCTTTGTGTTTCCTAGTGATGAATAAGTCACAATAGTCCTTCCTACCTTCCTACCCTCCCTTTTGCCTTTGTGCTGCTTAAATTGTGATTGTAAGTTTTAGGTTCAGGATGTAGTGAGTGTAGTACTTACTTTTAAAAGATCATATGGGGTTTGGATATAATTTAGGTTTTGATTTTAGTATTTCCCCTTTATTGGAGACCTGTAGTTTTAAGCATTAAAACTATTTTAATCTTAGGCCTTTTGACTACTAGTGTATCCTACACTTAAAAGTAAAAACAAAATCTTTAGGTTGTGATTGTGCAAAGTTGCTGTGCCCGCTTTGACATCAATAAATATGTAACTGTTACAGGGCAACCCTAACATAAAGTGGGTTTGCCTGACTGGGTCCTCCCCTGTGCGGTTGAACAGCACTTATAATGCCCCAACTGCAGGCACACACAACAAAGGTTAATAAAGGGTTTTATTTACAAGAGAAGGGGAAATAGCATAGTGACTAACACAAGGGGAAGAGAGAGATACAGATCTGTAAATATCCTACCAGTTCCTTGGAGCTGGAACCCAACAGCACGCTGAGACCTGGCTCCCAAGGAAAAGAGAGACCCTAAGGCCCACATGTCTGCCCTTATACTCAGCCTGGCTGCTTAACTCCACCCTCAGGTCCCAGTGATCTGCTCTTCGACAATGACCCTATGGGATTTGTAGTTTTTGGATCTTGTAGATCTGGAATGGGGGTTGAAGTCCACAACCTATTTGTGTAATCCATTCAGGAGGGTATTTCCCCCCCACCAACATAACCACTACAACCAAAAACACTGATGGGAATATGTTATTTTGCACGCAGTTTTCACTTTGTAATAGTATACGCCATTAATCTTAGTTGGAAATCATAAGACCCCATATTGTTTTTAAGAAAAATTGTAATGATTGTTATTTTCCTGCTCTTTACACATGTTGATGTAACCCCACTGCTTGCTTGTAATGTATAAAATAAAGACCTGCTGAGTCTGTCGGTAGGAGATACCTGCACCATGAGTGTCTGTGTCTTCTCACTCCCTCTCCCCCTTCCCTCATCAAGTCGGCCTAGGCCATCCATCCTATGAGAATCCTGGCCATAGCTGGAGCTGAACTTATACAGTTCTCATTATAAGATACAATAATATTATTTGAGACCATTAGGTGATACAAACACACATTTTGCTTTGTACATTTTCTGGCACATAGTAAACAGTTACAAAATATTATTTATTATTTTTTACAGTAATTACTCAGCCATTTGTATGATTTCTGCCAAGAGGCTTTATCCTAAGTTCCATCTATTCTTGGCTGTCTTATTATTTTGTCCCAAGAATTTTTCAATTTTTTTAATATACATTCATGTATTCATTCTTGAATAAAAATATTGTGAAGTTCCAGGTCATTTTTCTTATTCCTAAACCTAATTTGTAGAGATTTGTTGAAAATAGACATTGTTTTCATTAGGTCATTGTTATCGATCAATATTTTATTGTTCTTTTTAAAAATAGTGCCAGGCTAACTGGTATGGTGGTATTGTTTTATAACACAATTGACCTAAACAGCACAATTTTAAATACCATTGCAGAGACTTTCTTTTTGTTTCCTGTTCATCAATAATTATTGTAGTCTAACACAGAGCCTAGAACATAGGCATATAAATTACCTGTTACATGTATAGATGAAACTATTGATACTATGCCTAGACTACTATTGTTGAGGGAATCTTTAAAGAAACACTTTTTGACAGCCAACATTTTTATCTTTGTCTTTTTTATGGAAATATCCCATTGTATTTTCCTATTCTCTTTGAAAATTATAATTTTAAGATATAATAAGACATTAAGTGGTAATTATAAATTTACATTAGCTTATTTATTAATGTGTGCTGTAAAATATATCTTGCTTTACATAAATTTCATATATTTAAAGTATCATCATCATCCAGTTAATATTATGCCCATAAGAAAATAGTTACTTAAATAAGTTTATATGGTTATCAAGTCAGAACTGTGATTTAATTGTAATTTTACATAACTTCAAATTGCTCAACCTCAACTCCTTAAACAAAACTTCTTAAAAAGCTTCTAAAAATGAATTCCTGAATAAATGTGTTTGAATTTGTATACACTCATCAATCTGTAGAAGATAAAAATTTTTCACTTAAATTGCATTATTGCTTGAATTTAAAATCTTTTTAGTCTGTAAATTTTTGTCATTCTCAATTTTATGGCACTATTTCTATGAAGCTGGTTTTCTTTCATTTTTTAAAACACAGGCATAGTATTCATAATTAGTAAGTTACATACTTATTTTTGAAGCAACAATATTAAATAGGACTTTCTTTTTCCTGGCCCATACTATTTTCATATCCTGCAAAGAACTTTTCACATCTCTCTTTATTCTTATCATTAAAAAAAATTGGACAGACATTATATAAAACATGCATATAATGGTGGCTTATTAGAATGGTAATATATTACTTAGGTTACACGTGTTCAGAGAAGCAGAATACATTATTACACTAGAAAATCAGTTATTTTCCATTATTATCTATAATCATAGAGCAATTTTGTGAAGAACTTAAGTAAATGTACCATTTTTTTTTATTCTCTCTTATGTTTAAGAGAGACTGCACACCAATTTTATATAGTCTTTTCTGTTTGTCATACTTTAAACTTTTTGTCTCACTGTGCTAATATTTAAAACAGTGTTATGCACTCAGATACATACTAAGTGCTTTAACAATTGTGTAGCAGAAATAGAAGCAACAGTGGTAATTTATGTAGCAGTGAAAATAAGGTCATAGTTGCTGCTCATTGACATGCACTTAAAAGAATTTTAAAAATAACTTTTGTGATGTGGCATTAGCATGGAGTTTGTGGATAGGGAGTACATTTCCTTATCTAGCCCTGTGTAATTACAAGATGAATCTTTTGAAAAGAGGGATCTCCACCCTCTGAAAATTTTAAATTCCTTTTAAAAACTGTTTGTTGCATAAGTAGTGTAAGTGGATTCATGTGATTTCTTGAAATGTGATGACTGTACTTGAGGTTCATTAGACTTTCAAGCCTAAAAACGGTGCATTAGAACTGAGGGACATTGGTGACTAACTTAATTCAAAGCACATATAAAGGGACCACTCAGCTTTCTGAGTGAAATGAAAACTGCTCAGACTTAACAGTCTGCTTATCATGAAATAAAAAAGAAAAGCCATCTCATTCTGAGACAATACTATTTTAATTACATTAAACTTAACGTTATACATTCTGTTCATTCAAAGCTAGAAATTAAAATTTCCTTAGAGTAAAATCCTACCCCTCCTAAACTGGTGGTATGTGAGAAGTATGTTTACACTTATCTCTTTTTAAAAAAGATTCATTGTGTCTAAAATATAAAGTGAAAGATTGAGTGAAAAATATGTGCATTATATTCTTTAAATACAATGGTTTATGTGGCATGGTTAAAAATAGTATTATACCAAAAATTTTAATATACAGCAGAGTTTTTCCTTGAAAATGGACAATATGCATTCTGCAAAAAAAATTAAAGGCATTAAGGGACAGTTTTTTGCAAAGCATTAATTTCATTCTTTATATCTTCCCTCAAAAAATTTAAACATTTTTAGTGGTGTATACATTTAGGAAAATAATTGTTGTAGTTTTACTTCTAGTTCTTTAGGGTGTTATTAGTTTTTATTTGACAACTTATTAATATGCTACATTACAGCCCATTCTGTAAGTATACACTTTAGAAAACAAAGATAATTTGGTGATAGGTCTACTATGATGGCAATACTTGATGTAGGGATCCTAGTCTTCTAAAATACCAACAATAATGTAAGCCAATGATATCTAATTTTTTAAAAAAAAAAAAAGGAAGGAAAACAAAGAAGCAAAACTTTGCAAACATAACAACAATGTAAGTAGTTAACCCAATGTTCTTATTTCTCTATAAAATCCATCTTGATGTCAGCAATTGCATACCTATGATATTATATATATATTACTCTGTATATATTCTATATAAGGATATATCTTTCCATTTGCTCCATTTTTGTTTTATGATATTTTATAACATTTAATTTTTCAATGTATAAGTCCTGTGCTTTCTGATTGAATCTATTTCTGTATATGGTTAGACTTTCTTTCACTATTATGAAAAGGAAGTTTTGGGGAAGTAATGTATAAGCAATGTCATAAGGAAGGAATTAATCATTTGATTTGAAAAGTTGAGAAAATGCTGGCAATTAAGATAAAGACCAAGGGATGTGTCGTTGCTGGTCAGTAAATGTTATTAAGAATAACAACAAAATGCCCGCCCCCGCCCCCACCCCAAGTGACTCAGTCATCCACCCACCCATTTGGCCTCGCCTTCCCAAGAGCACCTCCCTGTCCTTTCGTTTTGCCCGAGAGGACCTTGTGTGTATGGACCTTGTGTGATTTGCTTTTGCACAGCTGGCTGATAATCCTGTCGGACTAGTGCAAGCAGATGAAACACATCATGAACACACATACATGTTCATACCTGGACAAGCAAGCAGAACCCATCCACTTGGAGGAAAACTGAAAGCTCTCAGAACTTCCCTCTCAATTAAAATGCCTTTTGGGGCCTTCCTGGTGGTGTGTGCAAGGGATTAAGCGCCACGCTATGAAGCATCTGCCAGAGCATCCGCAGCCACTGCAGCACGAGCTGGATCCCTGGCCAGGGAGCTGACACACATGGCGTGGCAGACCTCTCCTGCCTCACCCGCTGCTCCCCTCAGCAGTTCATTTGAGTCAATCTGCCTGCCTATTCTGTTCCCCACTCTGTGTCTGATGACTCCTCTTACCACACCCCCCACACCTCTGGCCTGTACCCCACTTCTTCTATGCACAAATGAATACATAAATCTCTTTTTAAAATTAAAAAAAAAAGAATAACAACAAATGTCACCATGGCCTATAAAATCAAAATGGAACAGTGTGAAAAATGCCAATAAATAATTAAATAAAATAGAAACTTGTAACACGTGGGAAGACTTCAAAACAAACTGAACATGTGGCTTCCCTGATGGCTCAAGCCATCAGCACTATGAAGCTACCCACAGTTTGATCCCCAGAGAGCAAGGTGATCCACGGGGTGCAGAAGACCTGTCCTGACTTGCCTGCTGCTCCCCTCAGCAGTGTATTCAGTCAGTCTGCCTATTCTGTTCCCCACTCTGTCTCTGGTGAATCCTCTCACCCCCTGCACATCTGGCCTGTAGCCCAGTTCTTAGATGCATAAATAATCTTAAAAAAAAAATAAAGATTGAAAGATAGTTCCCAAGTTTATTTCTTGAAAGTCTGAGTGAAGAATGTGTTTGAAATCAAGAGAAGAAATAAATGAAAAGTAGAGGGTGTCTATGGACTATTTTGGCAAAGTTACAGGTAAGCAATACAGAGGAATACATTTTTGAGGATGTTATTGGCTAAATAAATAATCTTTAAAAACACCTACAAAGAGATGGTATTTTTTAATCATGGAAAGTGACTCAGTAGTGCAGTAAAATAAAATGAGAATAAAGTTTAGTAAAGGATATTGAGATGTAGCATTATGTAAGCAATGTATGAGAAACAAAAGAAAGAATGCCTCAAAAATGAAAGCAAAAATCAATGACAAAGGAGCCAGGAAAGAAGGCAGATTATACCTTCTACAAGATATCAGACACGATCAGTCTGGGAATGCAAACTTTAAATCTCTTGAGAAGTCTGCAAATCAAACCAGAGGCAATAATGATGGCAATGTTTTAGATATCGGAAAATGAAATCTGTAAAGAGGTATTTTTTTAGTGTCTAGTAAAATCTCATTGATTTACTCAGTACCCCTTAGGTTAAATTGATCACTCTGATCATTACTAAAGTGGCATATATCTAGGTGAGACTACGTCATTGTAGATGCCTAACTTATCATATTGTTACAGGGTAACCCTAATATAAAATGGGTTTCCCTCACTGGGTCCCAACTTCAGGTACACATGACAAAAGTGATTAACAGGTTTTATTTTTTGAAAGAAGGGGAATAAAATAGTAATGATACCAAGGGAAAAAGAGAGGGATACAAATCCGTAAATATCCTACCAGATCTTCTAAGCAATGGTGCGTTGAGAGCTGGCTCTGAGTCGAGAGAGATGGCTCCAAAGGAAGAGAGAGAGCCCAAGGCTCACCTCTGGTTTTATAGCCAGCCTGGCTACTTAACTCCACCCTCAGGTCCTAGTGATCCACTCTTTGATAATCATCTTATCGGATTTGTGGTTCTGGAACACTGGTGGTCTGGAGTGGGGGTTGGAGTCCACACTCCACACACCCATCTGTGTAATCCATTCAGGACTACCTTTCCCCCTAACAATATTAACTTACCAGTTGCTTACCAAAAAAAGAAAATAATATATGATTAAGTGATAAAATACAAGTAAATGCTAAAGAAGTTCCAGGGCCTTGCAAGTCAATTTCACATGACTCAAATTTAATAAAATCAGGAGGTAAAGAACATGGTTATCTTGTAAATAGTGTGCAGTAGAATTAATGGGAAGATATCTGGAATTAATGAGAGAAATAATGAACACAAAACATGAACTTCTGAATTAACACTGTTTTGAAAAATGTTGGTGATGAAATAATGAGGAAAGATGGATGTATAGGGATAATGTGTAACTTAGATTTTCAGAAAAAAAAGGCATATGTACAAATAGTATGTGCTATATAATATATAACTAATTATATATATTTATGAGTTTAAGAAAACAATGGAAAATACAATATTGAATATTTAGGGAAAAAATGGTTCCGAGTAAGTTAATGATTTAGCTTTAAGTTCTAGGTACAACTTCCAAGTTTTTATCTCCATGAAATGATTCATATCATGTACCAAAGATGGACAAATCTTCACTGAAGCTTCAGTAGATACATTTTGCAATGTACACTTCTAACAAGACTACAACAATAGTACAAAATTGGCTACATATTTGCTCTCAATGTCCCATAAAAGTAATTGGAAATATATAAGAACACGATTTGAATGTCATTATGCTACACATCAGACACACTTAACTTTTGGTGAACCTAGCTGAGATAGAGTTTGTCAGATGAATTTCCCTATCAGATGGACAAAGGAAACTAGAGAAAATTTTATTCCTTAAAAGAATGGGTGAATGAATCCAGAAGAAAAGAAAATTTTCAACATTTCAGACTTTGGTAGTAAAGGAAGTTTAAAAGAAAGTATGTACAGAAACTGGCTGCAGCATAGAGTTCTACAAATAAGGAAACAGTGTAAAGGAGATAAATATTATTCAGTTTCTCTAATTTAGTACCTAATAGCTATTATCAGGTTACTTAACCACTTGCAAAAAAAAAAAAAATTAACATATCTTCTATTCAAAAACTATGGTATTACTCTTAAATTTTACTTTTTAATAATCTACCAAGGATGCTGTGATCCTATGATTGAAGTGTATCCTATGCACCCAAGTCAAAGATTTGGTCATACAGCAATTTGAATGCAGAGTTAATTTCATAAATGCTTATTCTGTTTCTAGTCCTTCAGTTTTATAATGCATTAGCCATAAAAAGAAATGAAAGTTCCTTAAGTATAAAAAGGATATTATTTATCTTATTAAAAGTTTTCAATGATTTCCTGATGTTTTCAGGGTTAAATCTATATTGTTAAGCATTATTTTCTAAATTCTCTCTGACTTTGCCCTGGAGTATATGACCTCATTCTTAGAACTGTGCCTTTTTGAGTTTTATCCTCTAACCATATATTGATCTCTTTCTGGCTCAGTAAGAAACAATGCTCTCGGCAGCCTTAATACATTTGCATATTCTTTTATCACTTCCCAGGATGCTTTGTTCAATTCATCATTATAAACTAGGCTACATGTCTACTCCTTAGGGTTAATATAAATTCCTTCAAAATGGGAGTTTTTCTAACAGTCAGATACAATGTAAATATCTAGGTATTTAATTTGTTAGATCTAGCACCAACCCATGATTTATTGTGAAGATAAAATACATTAAATTAGATAATGAAGTATTATCTCTAGTATAAAGCAAGCCCTCAGGAAATAAGTGTTGGTACTAGTAATACTTAATTTTATTTAGTTTTATAAAATGTGATATCACTGGTTGGCAAAGTGGAATTTGACTTTTTTTACTATCATAAAATATTTATTTATTTTAAATTTATTTTTCTTACAATTTTTGCTTTCTTTTCTACATGTAGTCCCCATACAATTTCCTCCATCAATTCACCCGTGCACCATCACCATGGTCTCTTGTGCTCTTCCCATCCCTGTCATGATCCCAGTCCTCTTCCCTGCAGAATGTCTCTGATTTATAGTTTTTCTGTTTACTTTTGTTTTGTTTTGTTATTGTTGTTAATATAATTGGTTTTTACTTTGATCCTCTAAATCCCTGCTATAAGTGAGACCATCTGGTATTTTTCTTCTTCCTTCTGACTTATTTCACTGAGCATAATACCTTCAAGGTCCATCAACATTTCTATGAATGGTTCTATTTTATCTTTTTTGATTGTTGAATAATATTCCATTGTGTGTATATACCACATCATCTTGATCAAGTCATCTATTCTGGGGCATTTTGGTTGATCCCAAGTCTTACTTACTTATTATAAATAAAGCTGCAATAAACATGGGGATGCATGAATTCTTTTGAACTAAGTTTTTGTGTCCCTAGGAGTGGGGTTACTGGTCATGTGGTAGCTCCATTTTTAGTGGACTAAGGAATCTCCATAGAGCTTTCCAAAGGGTTAGAACAGTTTGCATTCCCACCAGCATTGTTGGGGGTTCCTTTTTTTACCACATCCTCTCCAACATTTGTTGTTCCTGTTTTGTTTTGTTTTGTTTATTTTTTTTTAAATATGTGTCATTCTTACTGGTATAAGGTGTTATCTCACTGTGGTTTTAATTTACATTTACTTGACTAAGAGGAATGTTGAACATTTTTTCATATGCCTGTTGGCCATTTGTATTTCCTCTTTGGAGAAGTGTCTTTTAAGTTCTTCTGCCCATTTTTTTACTGGATTGTTTACCCTGTTTTTGTTGAATCATGTGAGTTCTTTGTTGATCAACCCCTTATCAGTTGTATGGAGTGCAAAAATGTTTCCCAGTCATTGGGGTGTCTCTTTGCTTTGGGTAATGTCTCTTTTTCTGTACAGAAAGCTCTTTAATTTGATGTAGTCCCAGCTGTTTACATTTTCCTTCACCTTTTTTGCTTTAGGTGATAAGTCTTTAAACATGTTACTTAGACGTATGTTACATAGGTCTTATTTCTAAGTCTTTGATATATTTTGAGTTTATTTTTGTACATGGTGAGAGATAGTAGTCTAGCTTCATTCTTTTGCAAGTAGCAGTCCAGATTTCCCAGCACTATTTATTAAACAAACTGTCTTTGTTCCATTGCATATTTTTGCTCCTTTATCAAAGATTAGTTGTTCCTAAGTCTGTGTGTTTATTTCTGGGTTTTCCATTCAGTTCCATTGGTTTGTGTGCCTGTTTTTGTCCCAGTACCATGCAGTTTTAATTATGACTTTGTAGTATAATTTGAAGTACAGATTGTAATGCCTCCATTCCCCTTCTTTTTAGGCAAGAGAATTTTAGCTATTCAAGGTTTTTGTGTCTCCATAACAATGTCATCAATAGTTGATCTACTCCTTTAAGAATGCCTTTGAAATTTTTATTGGAATATAATTGAATCTATATATTGCTTTTGGTAGGATGGCTATTTTGATAGTGTTCATTTGGAAATTGACTTTAATTAAATATCTGTTAATTTAATTTGTTTGGTTTATTAGAAAAGTAAAGGTAAAGTATTGTTCAACTGGATTTTTTAAAAGATTTATTAGTTTATGCATACAAGAGATGGAGTGCAGGCCAGAGGTGGGGTGGGAGTGAGAGAACTCACCAGAGACAGAGTGTGGAGCAGAACAAGCAGATATAGAAATACACTGCTGAGGGGAGCAGTAGATGAGACAAGAGAGGTCTGCTCTGCTCCCCCTGGCTGGGGAGCAAGCTTGTACTGCAGTGGTCGTGGATTCCTTCATAGTGCTATGACTTAACCCATTGCACCACCAGGGAGGCATTAAACTTGTTTTCAAAATATAACATATATATTCCCACATACCCTATTCTCAAATTTCTCTCATATTTTAAATATGAGAAGTCTTTAAAAAATAAACTCTCTCATTTATTATCAACTCCCTGATGCAAAGTTATGCAACAAACTATGAAGGCATCCTTTTCTCTACTGAGAGATTAACTGTGACTTTTCAAATCATTGTCATCAGGATCAATAAAGAAAATAGCAATGTCATTATGGACAGAGACAGATAAGTTACCTTCTTAAATCTATAAACAAGTATTTTTTATAAACTTTTTCTCTCTACAAGTAAGATTTTTTTTATATGATAAATTTCTCCTTTGTAGATTGTCCCAGGTGAATTGCTGTAGTTTTTTTTTTTTTTTTCAAACAAAGGAAAAAAATGTGTTTGTGTGAACCATAATGATAGCTTGTTTCTCAGAGCAGAAATAATGATGGGTCTAGACAGTCCAGTGCAGCTGGTCTAAATTGCTACCTCAAAAGCTATCATTATTAAGTGATTATCAAATGGTTCACTGTTTGACTATCACCAACAATCAAGAAACACTTGCTCACTTGCTCGAGCCACATTCCTTTAGATAAAAATGAAAAAGTAATTATTTTCTTTAAATTTTACAGTTTTACTGAAATAAAAATTGCAAAATCGGTGTGGATATTCTAATATTTGTGCAATTGCTATTATTACATCTGAAAATATGAATATGATGCAAGAAAATTCATAATTTCTAATATTTATAATGGTTAGCATATACTAGTATATACCTACATACACAGAAAGATGAAAATTAAAACCAATTTATTGATGAGTAACTTTCTCCTGAATCTTTTTTTAATTAAAATTAAATTATTAATTTAAATAATTAAAAGTGACAAAAGTAATAATTCATTTATTTTTAACATTTACAGTATTGAAAACAAACACATCTAAAATATCTAAAATGAAATACCAAAATAATTGTAGTATTTATGTTTGCTTAAATCAGTCATTTTCAGTAGGAAGCATCCCCACTCCAAACATGCACTTAAACATTTCTGAGGGAAATTTCTTTCAAAATGATTGCTATAAGCAACTGATATAAGTGGACTGGGACTCTAGATGTAAGACATCCTCGCATGATTAATATCATAATAAACAGCAAAAAAGTAGACCCACATAATATAGCAAAACCTTCATCAACCAAAGTAAGTAGCATTTTGTTTCACAAAACAACCTTTATTAAATTTAAAATAACTAACTCAAGCTACGCTCTCTGATAAGAGAGAATTAAGCATAGAATAAATAGCAGAAGGTTATTTGATATCTAAAAAATATTTTAAAAGCAAGCAGCACTGTACTAATTAACACATGGATCAAAATAGAAATTTCAAGAGAAAACAGAAGATAGCTTGAACTTATGAAAAAATGGAAATACATGAAATTTGAGGAATATTAAATATTAAATATCGAGGAATATTAAATGTGAATTTATAGTGCTATATGTCTATAAAAGAAAAGAATAAATATCTCAAGTCAATAATTTAACTTGAAGGAACTTGTAGCTCCTTCCACCTCAAGGAACTACAAAAAATAAATAACTGTCATGAAAATTAAAAGAAATAGCATTTTTACACAATGGAATACTACTCAGCAATAGAAAAGGTGAATTGTTGTCATTTGCAATAACATAAATGAAAATGGAAAGATTAATACTAAGTGAAATAAGTCAAGTGTGGCTTCACTTTTTATGTGGAATATAGAGCAACTACCTAAAGAGTCAGACAAAACCAAGCCAATTACAAACACCAAAATTTAACTGTAGAATTGGGAAGGTAGTGAGCAAAATGTGGAAAGCCCTCGATGACAATCCAATAGATAGCATCATACTTAGTGGTTGAAAACTGAAAAAAAAAAAAAAGTTCTCTAAGATTTAATACAAGACATAGATGTCCACTTTCACCTTTACTATTTATAATAGTATTTAAGTCCTCAATAAAGCAATTAGGAAAAAGAAAGATATAAATAAAATGAATCAAAATTTGAAAGGAGTAAAACTGCTACTATTGTATATGACATGATAGTATGCATAGAAAACCCTAGACTCCACTAAAAATCTAATTGAAACAATAAATCAATACAAGAAAGTGTCATATTACAAAATAAATTTACAAAAATCTGTTCCCATATGAAGCCATCACGTCAGAAAAGCAAGAAAGTCATCCCCTATACTACTGCATCAAAAAGAATTAAATACCTAGGAATAAGTTTAACAGAGGAAGTAAAAAACCTGTAATGAAGGCTATAAGGCATTGTTAAAGGATATAGAATAACACAGAGAGAAATGGAAACATATTCCCAGGTTGGAAGAATTAATATTGTTAAAGTGGCCTTCTGTGACAAAGAAATATACAGATTCAAAATTTCAATGGCATAATTCAAAAAAATAGAATAGGCATACTATAAATCATATGGAACCATGAAATAATCCTAACAAGAAAGAATAGAGGTATTATATTCCCAGAATTCAAAATATACTACAAAGCTACAGCAAGCGAATCAGTATAGTACTAGAATACAACAGGCATATGGAATAACAATAAAAATGAGAGCCCAGAAATAAACCCACACCTATATGGACAATAAATCTATGACAAAAGAGCCATGAATGTGCATTATAGAAAATATGGTTTGAGAAACTGGAGAATCATGAACAAAGGAATGACCTTAGACTACTATAATACACCATACAAAAAACTTTAGTCAAAATGGATTAAAGACTTGGATCTGACCTTAAACCATAAAATACATAGAAAGAAAATAAAGGCAAAGTGCTCTAGACACTGACTTCAATGATGTTTTTGTGGATTTGTCTTTAATAGCAAGAAACCCATAAAAGTATTAAAATTGTACTATTTCAAACTAAAAAATGAAGTTCTGAAGAGGAAAAATAAACTATCATTAACAAATAAACATATCCTAGTGTATTGTATAAAATATTTGTATAGCCTAATTTCAATGAAACATTTATATTTTGTTAATAGAGCTACAAAACAAACTCATACAGTTCAGCAAGAACAAATGGTCAAAGTAACTAAATAGACACTACTCAAAGAAGGCACACAGATGGCCAGCAGGAACAAAAAAATCCCTCCTCATTTATCATTAGAGAACTCTGTGTGTGTGTATGTGTATGTGTGTATACACATAGATACAAACATATGTATATACACCTATAATCTCACATATATGTGATTATTAATATACATGTATTAGTGAATTATATACTATATATTCATATATATACACTAGGTATATTATTAGTAGGTGAAATATATATTGAAATTTTAATTTATTATGTAGTGAAATTCTCAATTCTCAATGATCTCAATTGCTTATACCTTCCACAGAGTCCTTTTTTCTCTGAATCTTAAATTCCTCAAGTGGTTTCTATACTTTTCTTATTAAATATAATCCCAAAATTCATGCAGCTTCAACCAAAAGAGTTTGAATTATAGCTGTGCTATTTTTAGAACACGACCACCAAATTCCTTGGCACTCCTTCAAGCTTTCTAGTGTACATTTTGTCGGCACATAAAATACAATGGAAGAGATGCTGTGTAAACTGGTGGGGCCCTTTGGGCAGCATGTTGGTTATTACTATAAACCTTATTGAGTTTAAATTATTTATAGTTAAGTTACTCAGATACAGTTTCTTCATTTTGCATCTTGATTTTATGGCTTATAAGGCAGTACTATAGCAGTGCTCAATCTAGGACTAATTATGACTCAGCATTGAAGCAAAATTTTCTCAAAACTCTATTCAACATTTTGTGAATTGAGTTTGGGTGGTGAATGTAAACATTAATCCTGACCCTGGATAAGCACTAGACACTCCTTTCTCCAATCCTTTCAGATCTTTTGTTCTTTCTTTTACCACACATGTAGACTTCTGGGTACTATTACAGATTTATTTGAATATTTGAGGAGTGGCCTCCGCAGATATCTACTGTCCTTTCCGAAGAGTGTTCTCCTCTCCAGCTTTCTGATCTGCTGACTCTGGCTGCCTTGGTTCCCTGGGGTCTCATATCTGTCTCCTGAACTTGAAGAAAACAACTTTTGGCTCCACCTGAATTCCTCTCTCTAAGTTAAGTCCTGAAAGTTCTCTGAATCATCAAGGTGAATGTAAGTCTGACTTCAAACGTGTCCTTCCTCACAGGGGTTGTTTTCCTATGCCTTTGACACCCAGAATCTAAAATCTAATTCCTAATAGTCTACTTGGTCAGAAGTGAGTTTCTGTAATATTCAATAGGTTCTTGATTTCATATCATTGTTAATACATACCAATGGTCAATGAGCAGGAATAAGAATAGAGTCAATAATTTTTAACAATGTTTTAGATTAATTGAAGCATACTACATTAAAAACATTAACAACAGTGATTACACATTTTGAAACATAGTAAACAATTTTAATATTAGATATACTAATCTGTTAAGTGTCATTAACTACACTTTATGGAAACATGGCTAAAAATATTCTGTTGAATATATAGACCTTATATCCAACAGTTTTGCATGTTTCCTCATGAAGATAATAGTTAGAACCAAGAAAATTGTAATTTGTAAAATGCATGATACAGTGATTTTACATAACTCTTCTATGCATGAGTTGCTGATGTGGAATGGAGGGCATAATCACTGGAAATGAGGAATCTAAGTGATTGAGATGTGAAAAAATCTTCTAAATGGATTTTAAAGTCACCAAAGCTGACAATATTAATATTGGAAAAACTGATGGGAATCTAGGTACTATGAATTAAAGGCACTGACCAGAATGAAGGTACATAACTTGCATCAGGATAAATGTACAGAATGCAATTCCAAAATCACTTTTCTCCTAGCACATACATCACATGAAGTGTCTGAAAATGATCACTCAATCATTCAGAGTAATGAAGACATTCACCTTTATCCAGGACTGAAAGCATAACATTTAAGAGGACAAAAAAAAATATTTATTGAATGAGCCATAGGAATTCTTGATCCTTATGTTTGAGGTTGGGAGTGAAGGAAGAAGTTTAATTTTAGAGCAAAATAGTCAAAAGGACAATTCAACTAAATATTGCTATTATTAGAGGATTTTGCTTTTCACAACCTTCAATTTTAGATTGGACAGTGAATGAATTTTCACTGTATCAGGTAGTAGGTGATGATCTGTTCGAGTACCCCTTAGAGATTCAGAGATAACTGCTTATGAGATGAGAAAGCTTGTCTGCTATGATTGGTCTGAAGAGATCAGTCCCTGTAGTCTCTTAGGATAACATGGAAAATCATTTCTAAATTAGTAATTCTGGGGACTGAGTTTTAAGGCAGTTTTTACTTATGACCTGGAAGGAGTTGAATGAAATGACTTAGTGTCATAAGGAGAACTTGGTATGTATGCCTGTCGATCTTGTGTGCTAAGGGTGGAGCCTACAGAGTTGGTACTTGGGAATGCCATTGTAGCTGGATATTTAAAACAGTTAAAATGAAATGTGAAACTGTCAGAAGTTAACTTTTTTCAGTCTTGTTTATTTTTTTTTCTTTTTAAAATACAAATTATTTACTATCTTTCATTGTATTATAGTTGCCTGGTGACATTAACTTGAAAATAAGTGATAACAGCCTCAGTCATGAACGAACTGCTGGCAATGAAGAGTTATCTAGGTAACATGTCAGTGTGCTAGTAAATCAGTAGTTCTTAAACAACATAAAATCCATTAAGGAATTTGCTAAGAAGACATATTCTGGTACTCAAACCCAGAGATTGATATTTAATTGTTTTGAGATAAGACACAAAAGTTGTATTTATACCAATTTCTCTTTGCAATTCTGATCAAGTGGTCAGTGAATAAGATTTGGATAACCCTTGTCCTCCTCACTCCAAAGAAATGTGAAACGAACAATAAAATAAGACCAAGACAATATGTGGCATACTCCCCAGTAATCTATATATCTAGATTTAAGATGAAAAATTTCTTAAAGTTAGAAATAACATATGAAAAAGTCAGCCCATATTACATCTGTAAATATGGGGAAAGTGCCCTTTGATGTGACATCTGCTTGTTCTGGTCTTTGTAGCTCAATGCAGCGCCAGTGTATGGCCCCCAAATATTCCTATGGCTAACTTTCTATCATTCTTTTTAAATCAGCTAAGGTGATGGTGCACTGGTGAGATGGTGATGGGGAATACATGGGGATTACAATTAATGGCAAGTATATGTAAATTTTTAAATATTTTAATTAAAAAAAAACTTAAAAAAAATAATAAAATAAAAAAAAATAAATCAGCTAAGAAAAAAGAGAGGAAACTGGAAGTAATTGAAACCTTGGAGGATATAAATAACTAGAAAGAAATGTATACGAGAAATCTTGTGATAGATGTGCCCTTGTTACTTGTTTAAAAACAGTGGCCATCACACTATAAATATGTAATTGAGAAAATCCTCTTTCTGCAATGCATCCTGTAATACAGGAGGAAACAACTTAAAGATGATAAGCACTTTTACAAAGAGCATTTACAGGAAAATAGTAGGTCATATCAAAGTCAACACAAGTCCTTGAAACCATATTTTGCATGCACCCCTCAGGCATTCAGTAACCAATAAAGAAGTCTACACTCTGAAATTTCGCTACATATTTATTTGCGAAGTGCTGCCAAAAGAAACAATACTGATTTGGTTTCATTGTCCTTGTGAATGTCTCAACTCAATATTTCAAAAGTTATTTTCTCAATTGCATAACAAAGTAGACCATAATGTTGAAAATTATGAGAAAATGATGTATTATAACACTTAAACAAAAATGAGGAATTACACAGTAAAGAATGCTACTTTTAAGGCAGAGTCGCCAGCATACTACATAAGTTTTTGTGATACAAAAATAAATAAATTGCTAAAATGTTCTCAAAGAAAACATAGCTAACTTTTTAATGAAGTTTACTCTTTCTCTTTCTTTCATTGAATGCACTTTTGAGTACTTACAATGTCAAGTGATGGTGAGTAATTAATAATACAGGAGTCTAGTTTTTGAGTTTTTATCATCAACTCAGACAGATAGGTTAGCAGGCAGGTAATAAAAGTATAATCTAGATAAATCACATAATAGATATAAAGTATAGGGTCTAACAAACAAAAGACAAAGAGAATGGAGTCAATAAATAGGCACTCAGGAAAAGTTGAAGTAAGAATAACTAGAAGTAAACTTGAGAATGAAACAAGAAAGGGGCTAGGGGGAGTTTTAGGAGACTGCTTCTTGTGTAAAGCCACAGATTCATAAAAGAAAGAAAAGTATTCTCTTAAAAAAATTTCTAAAATGACTAATGTGTAAAGTAAAAGGTATAGCAACCATTGTAAAATAGACAGGAAGTTAAATGTGACCTAGTTTATGAATGAACGTGTAGCTCATGTTCAAAAGCTGACGATTTCTCATAAAGTATACAGTGACATCTTCTAACCTGAAGGTAAGCTGAAGATTGTTAGCCCTCTATTCAAGTACATTATCTCCTTGTCTTGGACCAATTTTACTCATATCAGTGACTTTGTCTTTTTGTGATTTTCATAGTAAATCCATTTTGTGAAACATATTGTTCCTTTATTATAGATTTTACTGAAAATCTGAGAGACATAAGATGGGGTCATTTCACATATGTAGCAACATTCTGCTTCTTTGCTTGTCCTCTCCATTCTCTCTTCTTCTCCAGATTTGTTTCCTTCTGTTATACAAATTATAACAATTTGTACTAGAAATTAGAAACTTAATAACTAGAAAATTTACCAAGATATGTGCTCTGAAGTATGAATCTCTACATAAACAAAATATTTGAGTCACCTACTCAGAGAATATTTCCTAATCAAATTCATCACATACTGTCCTGATGAGAACATACACTGGAAAAACTCATTGTGGAAAGTGTACCTTTGTCCTTTTACTCTTAGAATATATATAATAGGATTTGGGTGATTAAAAATTATATAAACTGACCATAATTTCTATTTAAAAAATGAAATCAAAGTAAACAGTTCAAAGAGCAATGTATTTTGTGGAATGAAATTTAATTTTTGATCTTATGGAACATACTCTTGTCTAAATTAAAAAAAAAAAAGCTTTCTACATCACAATATCTATAGTATTTTAGTAAACAAATAAACAAAACTCTTGTGCAAACAGAACTCAAAGAAATATGAGTTCTCAGCCCTTGGCATAATAATTACTATAACCTAAATTCAGAAGTTTCTATACTTTTAATTTTTATAATACCTTAAACTGGAGCATTATTGCAAGATTTATTGATAATGTATATATTATGTCTAAGAAAGGGGGTAATCAATAATAGAACAAGACAACACAGCACCTCTGAAAACTGAAACACACACACCATTTTAATACACACATTTTAGAGTAATAAAATAAAACAAATATATAGGACTATCAGTTTCAAACTATGTTTCCTTAAATTAGATTACTAGTTTTCTAAATTGCTGGTCCAAATATGAGTTAAGTAATATAATCATACAATAACACTAAGTTTCAGTTACACACAGATGCAGGACTATCTTTTTTCCATGTATTTTAGTTCTGCGATATATTTAACTGTCAGTAAAGGAACAGATAAAGCTATTATTATTATAGTGAGTTAGAGCCATTCTTCAGAGATGCTAATTATTTAAATTCTAGGTTTCAGTTTTGTGTGGCTGAAAATGGTCATCCATTTCTGTTTTGCCCTCTGAACAGAATAGTTTGAGAGTGTAGTTCAAGTGACTTTGCACATGCAGTAGGTGCCACTTTGTGCCGCAGCTGCACCTCACTGCTTACGATGAACTCTGCCTAAACGGTGTGTAAGTCTCTAACAAGCTCTCATTTTGGACTTGCATATACTTTATAATGGTTATACAAAACACAGAGTGCAGTGATATATGCTAATAAACAAAAGTCTGCTTGATTTAAACTGGATTGTATTTCAGAAAGCAGGAACTAAAGGACAGGCTTTCAACTTAGGAAATCATCTCAACCTCTGGACACTGAATACAGAGTTGATGCCACAATAGAAGTTGGTTGTCGTGAAATAGCAAAATATTATAAAACCACCCCCCTTAGAAGACCACTGAATACAGTGAATTCTTATCAGTGAGCTCAATAAAATTTCACTGCTAGGCGTCGCTGGTAGCACAAGGGGTTAAGCAATGAACTATGAAGCATCCACAGTCACTGAAGCACAAATTTGATCCCCAGCCAGTAAGGTGTCCAACATGGCACAGCAGAACTCTCCCGTCCCACCCACTGCTTCCCTCAGCAGTGTATTTCAATCTGTCTGCCTGTTCTGTTCCCCACTCTGTCTCTGGTGAATCCTCTCACACTCACACCTCTGGCCTGTACAGTTCTTGTATGAAAATTAATAAATAAATCTTTTTTAAAAATCCACTGATTTTTAAAAGGTTGAGAATATTATTTTAGTAAAATGAATTTTGTGTGAAAATTGTTTTGTTTTAAAAACCTTGAAAAACTGGGAAATATAACCTCTCGTTGTCATTTTGTATACTTTCGTTTTCTAGTCTAGTGTGAATTATTGTCATTCTGATATGATGTGTTAAAATTTTGAAGTTTTCATTTCACTTTAATAGAAAGGATTCTACGAAGATATTCTTTCTCCTTTATTGTTTGGTCCTTTATTGATGGGGTCTAAGGCATTCAGGATGTATTACTCAGGCTTTGATATCATGTGGCTTTTAGCTAGACATACTTGTTCAAAGTGTTGACAAAAGATTGGAATGCAGTGTGAGACAGAAGGCATAGTATTACCATCAAAGGAAGAGTTGGTATAAAATTTTTGAATGGTTCAAAAGACCATTCAAAAGCCATGCTATCATAAAAGAATGAAAAAGATATGAAACATAATTGTGATAATTCTATATCTTATAGAGTGGGCTGTGTGGTGTATGGACATGTTGCCCAACTTTCTGGGTGTTGTGGATGAGATCAACATTTGAGTGGATAGACTCTTTAATCCAATCAATTAAAGGCATCAATAGAGTTGAAAAACTGAGAAAGAGGGAACTTTTTCTCCTTGATGGATTGAGCTGAAACATTAATCTTTCTCTGCCTTATGACAAGTTGATAAACCAACTCCTTGTGGGGCTTAAGCCTGACAAGTTTCTGACTGGAACTTACAATATTTACTCTGGCTGAAGGGTCTCCAGTTTGTCAACTGTAGATCTAGGGACTTATCACATATAATCCAAATAAAAAGTGGCAAAAACAAAGATAAAAACATGTTGCTGAAGAGGAAATACAAGTGTCAAAGAAACACTGAAAATAATCATTTGGGAAATGTGAATTAAAATGAAAATGACAATGAAACAAAGCTTTAAAAATTGAGATATACTACACTTACCAGAATATGTCTATAATTTATACACACACACACACACATACACACAATAAAATGAACCTAACACACTTAAGAATAAAGAAGAACAAAATCAGTTATGCATGCTGGTGGGATTGTTAAAATTAGTTGTGGTTTCTTCAAAACACAGAATACTTAATTACCACATGACCCAGCAGTTGCACTCCTATGCATTTATTCCCCTAAATAGGAAAACTTATTCTCACCTATTTCACACAAGATCTGCATGTTAATGCTCATAATAACCTTTTAAAAATAGATAGCCCCAAATTGTAAATAATTCAGTTGTCCATCAATAGGTAAATGATAAAATAACCTGTGGCAGATCCACACTGTAAAATACTATCCAGAAATAAAATAAAATGCACTATTGATGACTGTAATAACCTGGAAGATCACCAGAACATTTTGGGAAATAGGAGGAAAAACAATTTCAAAAGGTTTCATTTTAATAGTACACTTGAAATGATAGAACTTTAGAAATGGAGAACAGTTGAGAAATAATGGATGTGAATATAAAAAGGATATATAAAGGATTCTTTTCATGATGGGAATGTTCTATATCTTCTAAGCATCAATGTCAATTTCTAGTTGTGATATTATACTATAGTTTTGCAAGATGTGTCTGTTGGTTAAAACTAGTAAAAGGTAGATGGGATTTATCTATGACATTTCTGTAACTAAATTTGAAACTCACATCAAATGAAAACTTTAAAAATGATGAAGGCTATAAAAGTGAAAACATCTAGTATCTGTCTTCCTCCTGACTTCTCTCAGCATTAGCCTCTCCAGTTCCATCTGTGTTTTGCTTTTTTTTAATAGCTGAGTTGTAATCCAGTATGTGCGTATGTATGTATGCATGTGTGTATGTGTGTATGCATGTGTATGTATACACACATACATGTGCATACCACATATTTCTGACACACTTTTCTATCCTTGGCTATTTCCATAACCTAGCCACTTAGCTATGGTAACTAGTGCTTCAGTGAACAAAGGAGGGTATATATCCCTTCAAAGTAGTGTTTTTGTAGATGCCTAGGAGTTAAATTTCTGGGTCATGTAGTAGGTCTATTTATAATACTTTGAGAAATTTCCATATTATTTCCCATGACCAGTATACCTTCTTATCAACAGTGTGCGAATGTTCCCTTTCCCCTCGAACTTCACCACTTTTTGTATCTCCTTGTAGACTGTATCTCCTGTAGATTTTATTTATATTTCCCTGTAGCAAAGGGTAAGACAAAACCAAACTAACAACAAGCCCTTGACATTTGGCTACAAAACTGAGGCAGGCAGGAATAGTGTGGGGGAGAGGAACTGTGTTGAGGGAAAGAGTAAAGAATGATGGGGGCCAAATGGAATATAGTGGAGTATTATTGGGGAATTGGTGGTGGATATGGTGTAAAAACATATATTTGTAAGGAGTGCAAAATTTTTCCCCAATCGGTGGGGTGTCTCTTTGTTTAAGGTAATGTCTCTTTTTCTGTACAGAAGCTCTTTAATTTAATGTAGGCCCAGATATTTATCTTTTCCTTCACTTTCTTTGCTTTGGGTGATGTGTCTTCACAGATGTTGCTGAGATATATGTCATGTAGTGCTTTGCCTATATTTCTTCTATATATTTTATTGTTTCGGATCTTATGCCAGTGTCACCTAATTCTTTGATCCATTTTGAGTTGGTTTTTGTGCACGGTGAGTGGTAGTAGTCTAGCTTCATTCTTTTGCATGTAGCAGTCCATGTCCCCCAGCACCATTTATTTAACAAATTGTCTCCCATTGAATATTTTTTGCTCCTTTGTCAAAAGTTAGTTGTTCATAAGTCTGTGGGTTTATTTCTGGCTTTTCTATTCAATTACATTGGTCTGTATGTCTGTTATTGTCCCAGTACCAGGCAGTTTTAATTATTATATCTTTGTAGTATAGTTTGATGTCCAGAATTGTGATACTTCCATTCCCTTTCTTTTTAGCCAGGATGGTTTCAGCTACTCGAGGTCTTTTTGTATCTCCATATGAATTTCATCAACATATGTTCTATTTCTTTGAAGAATATCAGTGAAATTTTTATCGGAATAGCATTAAATCTATAAATTGCTTTTGGTAGGATGGCCATTTTGATAATGTTAACTCATCCAATCCATGTGGAGGTGATGTCTTTCCATTTCTTTGTGTCTCTATTTCTTTTAATTATGTTTTATAATTTTCTTTGTACAAATCCTTCACCTCTTTTGTTAGGTTTATTCCCAAGTATTTGACTTTTTTATTTTGTTTCCATTATAAAAAAGGATGGTTTTCTTTTATTTCTTCTTCTTCATGTTGATTGTTTGCCTATAAGAAAACTTCTGATTTTTGTGTGTTGATTTTGTATCCTGCTCCTTTACAAAACAGGCTGATTGTTTTGATTAGTTTTTCTGTGGAGTTTTGGGGTTCTTTATGTATATTATCATATCATCTGCAAATAATGATTGTTTTACTTCTCTCCCTGTTTGGATTCTTGTATAACTTTTTCTTGTCTTATTACCCTGGTTAGGACTTCCAGTATTATATTGAAAAACAGTGGTGAGAGTGGATATCCTTATTTTGTTCAAGATCTTAAGGGAAAGGCCTACAGCTTTTCACCATTGAGAATGATATTAGTAATGGACTTATCATATATGGCCTTCATTATGTTACAGTATATTTCTTGTATCCCAAGAATTTTGAGGGCCTTTATCATAAATGGATGTTGAACTTTGTTAAATGCTTTCTCAACATCTGTGTGGAGGTTCCTCAGTCTACTAAAAATGGAACTACCATATGGCCCAGCAATTCCACTCCTAGAGATTTACCCAAAGAACATAAAAACATTAATTCAAAAGAATACATGCACCCCTATGTTTATCACAGCATTCTTTATAAGAGTTAAGAGTTGGTATGCACCCAAATGCCCATGATTAAGAAAATGTGGTAGGCATATACAATGGAATATTATTCAGCAATCAAAAAAGATAAAAGAGTCATTCGTGGAAACATGGATAGAGCTTGAAGGGATTATGCTCAGTGAAATAAGTCAGAAGGAAAAAGAAAAGCTCCTGGGCCCTTGTTGGTGATACAAAGGGTCAAGATGCAGTACTATGAAGCTATCCACAGCCATTGCAACATGAGTTCAATCCCTGGCCAGGGGGGTAACCCAAATAGTGCAGCAGAACTCTGCTGTCTTGCTCACTGTTGCACTCAGCAGTGTATTTCAAATGCTCTGCCTGTTCTGCTCCACACTCTTCTTTGGTGACTCCTCATGTCTCCCCACCTCTGGCCTGTACCCCAGTTCTTGTATTCATAAGTAAATCTTTAAAAAAAAAAAAGGATGATCTCACTTATAACAGGTATATAGGGGATCAAGGAAATATAAAAAAATAACATCAGCAATAACAATAACAAAAGACAACAAAAAAACACAAAATAAAAAGACAACTATAATATAGAGACATTCTGAAAGGAAGAGGGAGGGATTGGGATCAAGGCAGGGACAGGAAGATCACAAGGGACTATGGTGATGGTTCATTGGTGAATTGGTGGTGGAAATTTTATGAGGACTACACCTAGAAAAGAAATCAAATACTGTATAAGAAAATAAATAAAAATTAAAATATAAAAAAATAAAAATAAAATTTAAAAGTACATACATTTGTAAATATTTGTGGGTTTTTTTAATCCATAAAGAAGATATTATCATATACCAACTTCACCTCAATAAATATAATTGAAAAAAATGTTAAAGTATAATCTATAGAAATAAAAAAATATATAATGGAACAAAAACCTAATCTCTAACTTGAGGGGAAATGATGATATAATATAGACTTATTTAGAAAAAATGTACAACTTATGTGAAAATATATATTAGAGACAGACCTTCAGGCACAATTAAAATAATCCCAGATTCAGAACCTTAGAATTAATCATAAAAATATAGGCATCTGATTTCTACCACTTTTCATTTACTTGATGATTATACCTTTTTTATGTCTACTTTGCATTTATCTTTTATTTCCTTTTAAACATTACTTTAATAATTATGACTTTAATGTAAATAGCTAATTCCATTATATTGGTTCTAACATATTGGAGTATAAAGTTACCATACTAGTATTTATCCCTTTTATCTCTTATTCCTTCATCTGAATTTTCCTGTCTTATTTAAGATAAATTAAATGACTTTTAAGGTCATTTATCCCTCTTATCTCATAAATATATCATCTTTTAATATTAGTTATACTAAAGATTACAATATTAACAACTAATTTTATCATGTATATCATTACAAACATGCTTTATCATATCAGATCATAACAGAATTTACAATATCTTAAAACCATTTATACTTTGTTTTATGTTGTTTTCAAATTGTTATCTGAATTCTAATGCCAGTCATAGAATAAATTCTAAAGTTCATTGCTACTTTTAACAGATTATTTTGTTTTTTTAGTTTTACCCATTTATTAACTTATAGAGTTATTTCTTGCTTCTTGCACTAACAAGCTTAATTCTCAGAACCCAAAGGAGCCACTACACTGAATAAATGAACTGAGATTCACAGATTACCTCAACCAATGAAAGAAAGTAAACATGTGAAGAGGAAATTGGAAAGCAGAAAAAGGTGGCAGAACAAGTACAACTAATAGTAAAGAGCTAATGGAAATAGCATCAAAGAAATTGGTGTGAAATCAGGTTGTGGAATGGAAAAATAATGATGGGCATGCCTTAAGCAATCAAAGCTAGCTGTACTGAAGGTATTATATAAATATTCTAAACATGTTATGTTTGAGGATAAAATTTTCTCCACAGCTATATTTATGTTTTAGCTGATAATTTATTATGAACCTAAAATAAGTAAACTAAAAATATAATTAAAAACGCAAAACAGGAATAATTGTTTCATTGATTTAAATTAGTCATCACCTCTGCTTATATTTAACTAGTATTGGAATCACAAAGTTTTCAGAAATCTGTCATTGAAAATTTTTTAAAAGTATTGTTTGAAGTTTGAAGCAAATATTTTTCTGTAACAAATATAAGTAACTTGCAAATAATTTAAATTTAAATGTCCTTTAGGAAAGTTTTAGAAATTTTTGCTAGAGATTTGGAGGTTTAAAAAATGTTTTTAAACCTCTACTTTTTCATAAATTTTATAAAATGTTGTGGTCTACCAAAATTCTAATATACTAGAAAACCCCTGTGGAGTACAATAAAATGATTTCTATGTAGTTCATATATCTTTTTCTGACTAATGGAAAACAAATGAAATGATGAAAAAGTCACATTAGAGTCAGTCACACATCATAAATTGCCTTTCTTAGTGTGTCACTGTATAAAATGACTTGATGTGCCCCAGGGGAGAATTCCATTAAAACACATACCCTTTCATTCAGAACCTTAGCTTCATAAACTAGAAAAGATAGAAAAGTGTAGTAACCCCTATTTGAACAGCTTGATGTTATAATTGATGTAGGCAACTATAGTCAGAATCAGTGAAATTTATAAAGAAGTAAAAAAGTCCCTTCTGTTATAGTCTCTGTGAAACAAAAAGATTAATAGATTTCTAAGGTCCTGTTTTCTTTTATTAAATAACTTAAAAATACCCACCACTTACCTTAAAAGCCATACAAATTCTGTGGTGAATGAATGGTAGCAATATTTGGGCACATTAATCATAAAATATTTAAATTTTCCATAGTGATAGGCTCAATTTTAGTGTCTTTTTAAAATAATGATCTATCTAAAATCATATTAAATATCAATAGATCATGCATTAAACAATGTATTTACTGATTTTAAATCATTCTCAATCTTACATATACTTACATACACTTACATACACAAAAAAAGGATTTTCTTTAAAATCCTTCCAAAAGAAAAACAAATGAAAATACTAAAAATGCATGATTGCTTCCATACTACTGGCTACATAATGTTGATAATCCATTTAACAAAACTTTCTTTTCAACTTTGAAAAATGATATACACTAGTTTGTCTGCCATCCAGCTCTGTGAACACCACCCATATAGAATATAACTTGGATGATCATGGCCACATTTCACAGTCTTAGTAATTTTTTTCTATTATTTTTGTTATAATGATTATAACATCTCATACAGATAATGATGGACATGATAATGATGATACATGAGACAGGTTTTTTAAAATATGTCTAAACATGTGGCAGTACATTTTCATCTCAGATTCTAACTGAGTGCATCATTTGTCATTGTTTGATCCTTTCTCACAAAAATATGTGTGTAGTATTTCCTAATCTGAAGCTACTTATTAAACTCTCCACAAATTAATACTTTTGTTTAGAAAAAAATAAGTGTTCTTTGACCGAAAGGTTCAAAAATAAGGATATTGCACAAGAAATGTGAGAATACATTTTTACTAGTCACTATTTTATAATATTATCCTTTCATTAAGGTAACATTTATTTTACAATACTGTATTTGATTCAGAGGTATAGGTTCTCACCTCTTCAGGTATATGCTACCACATCACATCTACCACCAAGTAATCTGTAATCCTCCATCATAGTTCATTGATTCCCTCCTCTCTTTGCCTCTCATCCTTATCCTCCCACTCTGGTAGCTTCAGTTCTACAGTCAGATTTCTAGGTTTTGTTTTCATTTAATCTGTTACTTCATTATATTTCTCTATATCCAAGTACAAGTGAAATCATCTTGTGTTTGTCTTTCTACTTCTGACATTTACTTAGCGTAATCCTCCCCCAGCTCCATTCATATTGCAAATGGCAAAATTTTGTCTTTTTATTTTCATACATAGTGTGTTAGCATTTCATTGTGTATATGGACACCCAATCCACCTGTCTTTGGGCCATTAGATTATTTCCATAGCTTAACTGTTGTAAGTAGTGCTGCAATAAATATGGAAGTGCATATGACCTTCAAGTTAATGTTTTTGCTTTCTTCAGACATATATCAAGGAGTGGAATTACTATATTAGTTGGCTGATCTATATTTAATATTTTGAGAAACTTTCAATTATTTTCCATAAGAGCCACTCTACATTATGAGCAACAGTTCCTTTTTCTCTATCTCCTCACTAAAACTTGTCCTTTCTGGTATTTTTGATATGGGCCATTATCAGGGAGGGGGTGGTATCTTGTGCTTTTGAATTGTGTTTTTATGATGATAAGTGATGATGAACTCTTTTTTTTTCTCTTGTACCTGAAGACCTTTTCTGGTGAAGTATCTATTTAGCTCTTCTGCCCTTTTTTTAATTGGGTTGTTATTTTTTTGATTGGGCTGTTTATTTTCATTTTGTTGAGTTCTATGAATTCACTGTGATCTGCTATTAGCACCTTGTCAGAGGTAAGATGTACAAATATTTTCTCCCAATCAGTAGTGTCTTTTCACTTTAATTTATAAGTTCTTTCACTGTGAAATATGTTTCAGTTTGATGTAGATGCATTTCTTTATTTTTGCTTTTCTTTCCCTTGATGTTGGAGTCAAGTCCCCAAAGACGTCATTGAAGCCCAAGTCCTTAAATGTTTTGTCTTTTTTTTTCTATGAATTTTATTGTTTCAGGTCTTACATTCAAGTCTTCAATCCATTTAAAGTTAATATTTGGGTATTCTGTGAAATGGTGGTCTAATTTCATTCTTTTACACGTGCCTGCTAGTTTTCCCAATACCGTTTGTTGAAGTCTACTCTGTTGTACACTGTTAGCTACTTTGTCATAGAGTTGGCAGGTTTATTGCTTACCTGTCAGTTCTAGTCCACTGGTCTGTGTATCTTTTAATATTTCTCTTCCAACACTATTGTGTTTGGGTACAATAGCCATGTAGTATAGTTTGAGGTCTAGGAGTGTGATACCTCCAATCATCTTTTGTGTCAAGATTGTTTTAGCTGTTGTGATTCCATAGGAATGTCACTAGGTTTTTTTTTTTTTTCTATTTTTAGAGGAATGTCACTGACACTTTGTAAGGATTACTTTGAATCGGTATATTGCTTTGGATAAAAAGATCATTTTAACAATGTTCATTCTTCCAACATGAGCAGGAAATAGCTTCCTATTTCTCTGTGAGTCTACTTCTCTTAACAGTGTGTAATAGTTTTTTGTTGTATATCCCTTTTATATCTTTTGTAAGTTTATTCCGAAGTAGTTAATTCTTTTTGAATTGATTACAAATTGAATTGTTTTCTTGATTTATTTCTCTTTTAGGTCATAGTCATAGACATACAGCTGATTTTTGTTTACTGATTTTGTAACCCATCACATCACTGTACTGGTTTATTGCTTCTAATAGTCTTTAATGGCATCTTTAGAGTTTTATATACATATATATTATGTATAGACCTATATATATAATATATATTTTCATATCATAAACAAATTGTACTCATTTTACTTCCTCTTTACCAACTTGGATTCCTTTAGTAGCTTTCTTTTGCCTAATTACCCTGGCTAGAACTCCAATACTATGTTAAATAGCAATGGTGAAGGTGGGCATCTTTCTCTTGTACTTCTCTTAGGAGAAAAGTTCACTTTTTCACTATTGTATATGATATTTGGGGTAGGTTTGTCAAATATGACCTTTATTATGTTAAGAAATGTTCCTTCTTTTTCAATTTGTTTTTAGTTAAGTCCTTACACCGATTTCTGTGCCCACACCATATTTGCTCTATTTATATAGGACTTCAAATTCTTTAAAAAATACCCTTTTGGGGCCCTCCCTGGTGGTGCAGTGGGTTAAGCAATGCATTGTGAAGTAAACCACACAATCCCTACCACCAGCCAGGGAGGTGACACACATGGCACAGCAGAACTCTCCTGCCTCACCCGCTGCTCCCCTCAGCAGTGTGTTTCAGCCTGTTCGCCTGTTTTGTTCCCCACTCTTGTCTCTGGTGAATCCTCTCACCCCCACACCTCTAGCCTGTACCCCAGTTCTTGTATGCATAAATAAATAAATCTTTTAAAAATATATATCCTTTTGTTATCTATTCTGTTCTACTTGTATCACCATTATCTGCTCTTTAGTGACAAGTTTCATAACATGAATATTTGATTTTTTTCTTTTGTTCACCACAGATATTCTGATTTTATTGCACAAACACATTTCAACATAATTTTCCTGAACTACAGTTTGAATAATCTATTCCTTAGATTCCAACTTACATGGTCAGACTAAGCATTATTCAGTAGATATATGAAAGAACAATGCTAAAAATTAGTGCAGTAGATATTCTCATGCATGTATACATACAACAATAAAGATGAGGAATTAATCTAATCATAAATTGTTTTTAAAACAAAGAATTAAAAATATTTTAGACATCGCAGGATACTACTCTATAGGCAAATTCTGTTACATATAATATGTCCCAACTCTATCAAAGCTAACAAGAAATTTGGTTATATATTAGTACCCTGAACTGTAGGAAAATTTGAGCAAACTGAATGAATTTCAAGTAAAACAAATATATTTTTAGTCACTCTGATAAAAAAAGAAAAGTTTTTTGAGAGACAAAATCATTTGAGTTATAGAAAGTAGAATGATACTTTTCATCTAAAATAGGAGTGAAGTTAATGTTTCATAAACTACTAATCACAGAAATTTTGAGTGCTTTCTTTTTTCTTTTTATTGTAATACAATTTTTGTTATGCTAGTGTAAAGCTAATTTATTTTCTTAGAAATAATTTCAATAAAATAATTACAGAGTATAGCTTTCAAAAAAGTTCATAATCTTAAGGAAATCACTTAAAACATAAATTAAAATAAATAATGCTATTATTCTTTCATGTGTTATACTTTTCTTTATTAAAAGAGTTGTAGGTGTGTGCATTACTATTTTCTTCTGCTCTTTAAGTAACTGATAGCAGTTTCTTTGTTTCTCTAATTTGAAAAATATTTTTAAAATGCATGCAGCAGGCTTAATTTCCACATGTGCACTAGCAATCCCCTTTGGTAAATATTCAAAAACATTTCAACTAAAACTCGACTGTGAAATACTGACAGTTCTGATTTCCCAGTAGCTGTGACACTTCATTAGAAAATTTGGGGGTCTATAAAAATAAGAGATTATAATATGACATGATACAAATAATATATATAAAATAATATAAATAGAAAACATTAAATGCTTAAGCAAAATCACTTGTAAGCATGTCTTTATTTATGAATGAAAAAATGCATGTGGGGGTCTCCCTGGTGGTGCAGCGGGTTGATTGCCACACTGTGAAGCATCCACAGCACAGCAGCATAAGTTCAATCCCCAGCCAGGGAGGAGACCCACATGGTGCAGCAAACCTCTCCTTCCTTGCCCACTGCTGCTCTCAACAGTGTGTTTCAGTGGATCTACCTATTCTGCTCCCTACTCTGTCTCTGCTGGGTGCTCTTACCTCCCACGACTCTAGCCTGTACCCAGCTCATGTATGCATAAATAAATAAATATTTTAAAAAAGAAAAGAAATTATACATGTGCATGCTGTATAATGTAGATGTCTCCACTTACCTATCTCTAAGACTTAAGGGAAAGGCAAAAGTTGGCAGCTAAATATAACCCATCTTCCAAAAATAAATTTGTCAAATTTATTTACAAGTATGTTAATCAATTGTCTGGATCGTTTCTAATTGAGAAAGATAATAGAGAATATTAATTTATGCAATGATTTTTTACACGATGGTCTTGTATTTTGGGGGCAGTTTATGACAAGCAAAACCAGACCTTATGTATTGATAGGTAATGGTCAGTGGTATGCTGGGTCATTGAGCAACAATTGTCCACATCCCTCATCTATTCTAAATCCAGTAGCATCGTACCAATAGTTTAAATTTTAACCACCCTGTATGCACATCACAAAATTGGCATATGCTATAAATCAGTGCTCTTGTACCATACATCCCACCAGAGAGTGAACTGCTAAGCACATAACAGCATGTCATTTCTATATCCCTTATATTTAGTTTTATTGCTAATAAAAGTCCTGATCCTTACAAAGAGTTCCTCCCCTCTTCTTTCTGAACTAAAATATGTATCTTCCTGTAGATCATTGTTTCTTATGTGAACATTTAAAAAATTTGTAACCTTTCAGTAGCTCAAGCATCTATTCCCTACTGGCCAGGGCATGCTAAAAAATGTCAGGTTTATCTGTGTATTACTGAAGTAGAAAATTTCAAGAACAGAATAGATCCTGTCTGCAAAATGATTTCTACATGGATGTTGTGGTTGCCTGTTGTTTGACTAGGGCAGCTGTATTGGTGATTTTCCATATTACATCACAGATTACCTGTGAAAAATGTCAGAGACAAACTAATAACATCCTTCTCATACACTTCCAAAAAATTGATATGAGGTAATACTTCCAAATATTTTATAAGGCCAGTATGCCTGTGTTACCAAGTAAGTAGCTATTAAATAACACCATAGCTATCTACTAAATGCTCAAACAATTGAAAGATCTGTGAATCAACTAAATCTTGAAAAATCTTTTATGTTAGTAAATGTTGTCAATATTTGTGTAATGCAAACTTTAGCATGGAACAGAGAATTTAATTATCCCAAATTTCTCAATCTCCATATTATAAGATTGGTCCATTTTGTCCTTTAGTCTGCCAGTACAAAGAGTTTATCTTAAGAAACATGTACTGTGTTTTCTTCCTTCTTTTTACTTACCTTCAACCTGAACTTAGCTCATCATGTTGTCAGAACTCAATGACACCTATATCAGTGGCAAAATACTGTGTTATTTCAAATGAGGGCTGATGGTGGTGACTAGTATAATAGCAAGTTATAACATATTTGGTACTTGCCTTGGTTTTCACAGAAAAGGTGGTATTACAATTAACCCTTAATGTGTGATGACAATACCCACAGACCTTATAAAAGTGAAAATATTCTGCTATGATTAGGGCAAAGAGATAAAAAATAAATATATTCACCATGAATTAAAAGAAATGTACAAATTGGTAAATGATAAGGACTTTTTCATTTATTCGCTCATGAAATATTTTAGTTAATACTATAAATGCACAATTTACATTCTCTGTGGCTGGCACAAGAATGAACACTACATAATCACTGTATGATGTGAAACAGAAGAAGAGGAATTGTTAGGGAAAGAAAAAAAAACAAGTATATGATGTAGAACAGAGTCAGTAATTATTCACTGTGGGCCAAATCCAAATCACTGCCTGTCTTTATAAATAAAGTTTTCTTGGTACACAATCATACCCTCTCACTCTCATATTTTCTATGACAGCTTGCATGCCACAGAGGCAGAACTGAACAGCTTTGACAAAGAACATGTGTTCCACAATTTACCAATTCTTGGCATAAAATATGAACAATTTATATTAGATCAAAATTGTGAGTGATAATGGAAACCTAAGGAATATTAATTTCAATCAGTGGATAAATTAATCACTGAAAGTTATTGTAAGTATATTAGTTTCCAGTGGTCACTATAATTAATTACCACAAATTTGGTGGCTTAAAACAAAAGAAATTGGGCCTCCCTGCTGGCACAGCAGGTTGAGCACCTCACTGAAACATCCAAGGCACAACAGTGTGAGTTTGATCTCTGGCCAGGGAGGGGACCCACATGGCTCAGCAGACCACTCCTGCCTCACTCACACTCCTGCCCACACCCACACTCAGGGGTGTGTTTCAGTGGATCTGCCTATTCTGCTCCCCACTCTGTCTCTGGTGGGTCCTCTCACCTCCTGCGACTCTAGCCTATACCCTAGCTCTTGTATGCATAAATAAATAATTTTAAAAAAACCCAGAACAACAGAAATTAATTTTCTCATATTTCTGGAGGCCAGAGATCCAGAAATTACTGGGCCAAAATCAAGACTTTGTTTTCTCCAAAGGTACTAAGGAAGGATCCACCCTTGCTTTTTCTAGCTCCTTGCAGCTGCCAGCATTTCTGAGGTTAGACCAATCTATAAGGCAGAATCTTCTAATATCTTTCTGCTTTGACTACACTTCACCACTGTGTGTGAGTATGTGTGTGTGTGTGTGTGTGCGTGAGTGAGAGAGCGAGAGAGAGAGAAATCTCTCTTTGACTCCCTTTTATAAGTTGCATGTCATAACCTGGGGCCATCACCCCATCTTGAGACCTTTAACCATATAGTAAAAACTTTCCCAAACTAAGTAGCATTCTCTAACCACATGGATTAAGGACTTGGATGCATTCTTTTTATTGGGGAGATCATTTTTTAATCTAGTAGAATCAGTAATTTGAAAAAAGTTTGAGATCCATAATTTTAATCTAATCTTCATTATATCAGAAACATATAGGTAGAATTCTTAGTAGAATCTATGACTTGGAAAATTTAAGTGTCCCTCTAGCTCTCAAGTTTAGGTATGAATTTTCTATTTGAAAAACAAAAATATTTGATGAAGTTCTAAAACAAAAGCACTATAATATTTCTTTTTCTAGTCTATTGCTATGCTCTAATAAAGATTAGTTTTAACTGTCATATTGACTCATTGAAAAACTCACCTAAAGCTGAACCTGATTTAGATACCAAATTCTTGGATTTGGGTAAGGAATAAGATATTTGGGTACATTGGGAGAATGTGTGCACTTTGCACATGGGCAGGATATGACACAAAGGACAGACTAAGGTAATCAGTTTCCATAATGACCCTATGATCTCCTTTCTTTGTTTTCACACCCTACATAGCCCCTCCTTGATTGTACTGGGATTACTTTATATGAACAACAAATACCTTGTCAGAATTGATGTATGTCAGTTCCAAGACTGTTACTAGAAAACTGTCTTTTGCCTCCCTCTCACAACCCTGGGTCTCTCTCTTGGTAAAAATGACTGCTTTTTCAAACAACCCCCTGGGGAGACCCAACTGTCAGGGAACTGAAGCCCCAAGCCTATAGCCAGTGAGGAAACGAGGTCTGCTAACAACTGCATGAGTGAGCTTGGAAGTAAATTTTTCTGTCCCCGTTGAGTTTTCAGATGTCTGCAGGCTTGGCCAGCAGCTTGGTGGCAACCCCATGAGAGCCTAGCTAAGCTACTCTGAGCTAACAAACCCTTAGAAAATGATGAGTAGAATAATAAATGCTTGTTGTTTTCAATTCCCAAGATTCAGTATAATTTTCTTATGTGATGCTATGCAGCTAAAAATTGGGCTTATTGCTGTTTTCCTATAGCTGTTTTGATCATTCTTTTTGATGGTGACACTCTTCAAACAGAATCTTTCAGCATCAAAAGTGAGATGCCCAAATGAAATTTTAACAAAAGTTTTGGTTACAAAACTTTTTTTATATATATGGCATAGAATAAACACCCTTTTATCAAGGTCAAAATAGATAACAAGAAAGCAGACTGAAAACAATTGAACTTATTCCACAATCAAAGTACCAATTTTAATGTTATGAGATTGACTCATATGAAATTTCTATCATTACAAATTAAAGAACTAAATATCAGTAATTAATAAATATCAAGAAATAATTTTTATATATACTTATATATTTTTCCTACAAATCACTATGGCAAACTTCAATGATATAGCAAGGGAAATAAATGAAAAGGAATCTTAGTAGTACTTTAATTAGAAATCATTCTTAGCACACAAAAAGATCAAGTTCAACCAGAATGAGAGAAAAACAAATTAGAGACAGAATTTTCACCTGGTTGGACTCACAAATTTTGATGGTTTGTTGTGTTGTTAAGTTACTTTCACATGTTGGTGGAAATGAAATTAGAAACTCACTGAGCATTCATTAAGAATTATTGGTATGAAAACTAAAGTGTAAGTTTTGACCAAGATATTCCATAATTTGCTACAGCTATCTGAAAGTCTTCAAAATAATAAATATGTAAATTTATTCATAGTAAATCTGACTTCTCAAGAAAAAAATTGGAAACAATATAACGACTTAAGCTCTGTGAATCTCACCACACCCATGAAATACCTTCATTACCATTAAAGCAACCGAGGAAACAACATATGTTCTAGTATAGAAAAATCCACAAAAGAGAGTATTAAGTATAAATATCAAGTGTAGAACAATAGCTATAGCACCATATAATTTTCCAAAACAATAATAACAAATATATACATGAATAATAAAATTTATAATACATGGTGTAGAATTCAAAGTATAGAAAGAAGGTGATATGTCATGAGATGTATTTTGGAAGGATGGGTGATTTAGAGACATTTAAGAGAAATATCTTTTAGTACTTGTGAGTTTTGTACAATGACCATGAATTGTGAAAACCTGAATAAATATTTAAAACTAAGATTATGTAGGGCTTAAATGTATTATATCAAATGCATATAATGCTCGACTGCTAAATAAGCAAGAGATTTCATATTTTAAAAACTATTTCTGAAGATTTTTTATCAAAAAAGTGTATTTTATGTATCAACTAAAATATAGGTCCAGATCATAAATAATTCTCTTCAATGCGAGAGATGAGTATGTGATGCATAAAGAACATTTCACATGAAAATTCAGTTTTCAAAATTACTATATATTTTTAATTTCTTTAAAAGGAAAAAGTATAGCTATTTATATGACTTATTAATGAAAGAAAATAGTCTCTGCTCCTAATTTAACTTTGAGAAGTTATGTGTTATTATCAGTTAATTTTTCAGTGAACAAAAGTGTCAAAAATGAAAAGAAAGAAATAAGAGGTAGAAATGAGAATTTACTTGTTAAACATGGCTGTCAGCCTAGTTCACTTAATGCCATCACAGACTGTTATAATCTCCTGGGATGTTAATTAATTTGAACATTTTACGCTATTAGCCTTTTAAACTGGACATTTTAAAACACATTTTAGTGACTTCAGAGTTGGACATGTCATGAATAATTTTAGCTGACATTAGTGTAGCATAATAAGCTTAGATATTTTGAAAATTAATTCTGTATATTTTGTTTCTTAGAAACCAAAAAAATAGATGAAAGTTATATGGGAGTTACAGTTACTTAAAGAAATCCAGAGATAATTCTTTAAAAGCGTACCTTCAGGGATGTTTTTGTTTGCAGTACTAAGAATTCCACTGATGTTATTATGTAGAAAATTTGGCAAGCCCAATTCTGGAAGCCTGAAATTGTATTAGAGTGCTTTCAATGCAGCAACTAATACAAGAATTTTGAAATGAATTATAAGTTTGACTACCTTTGGTTCAGTGAAATTGGAAAAAGAAAACAGTGATAAAAGGTGACTAATAAGTACAGTTTACTAAAACAAACTAGAAAAGTAATGTATCATATTGTCAAATGACGGCATATAAGGGCAAATGGAATTGAGATATATTTGTATGAAGGAGATAATTTCTCTATCTTCCTCATTAAAATTATAGTGCCTTACATTCATTGTATTCTCCTTTTTTTTTAAAGATTTATTTATTTATGCATATAAGCACTGGGGTACAGGTCAGAGGTGTGTGTGTGGGGGCGGGGGTGAAAGGATTCACCACAGAGAGCAGGGAGCAGAACAGGCAGATCAACGGAAGTACACTGCTGAGGGGAGCAGCAGGCACAGCAGGAGAGGTCTGCTGTGCCATGTGGGTCTCCTCCCTGGCTGGCTTCAGGGATTGAACTTGTGCTGCAGTGGCTGCGGTTTGCTTCATAGTGCATTGCTTAACCCACTGCACCACCAGGGAGGCCCTATTGTATTCTCCTTTTTACTGACATCTTAATCTCTCCAATCATATATCTTTTGAGCTACCAAAAAACCAAAAACAAAACAGTGAGTACATAATGCAGGTATTCACCTGGCTCTTCTCACTATAGTTCCAAAGAGCTAATTGAGTGTGACACCTCTTTCTGTTTGGAAGAAACTGCCAGCTTTCAGTGTGATTTCACTCCTTATAAATTTGTCATTTGGTTGTGCCTGTCTATTTCAGGACTATATCCTGCCTTGAAGAGAGTCAAGCCAGAAAAACATTTTGGTAATAGATCCAAAAATTTGTGGCATCTCCTTGAATGTGTGAAAGCTGGCATGATTACACCAAAGCATGATTCCTAAGGAAAAGGTGTATACATAGGTATCCTATTTTGGGAGTTGTAATAGTTTATGTCCATATTCCATTCAAGGATCATTCCAAGCAATGATCCTTGAAACACATTTAAAAACCCAGAAATGTCAGCATCAGCATCTATAGGGAACTTATTAGAAATAAAATTTATTGGACCCTGCCTTATCGAATTGAATCAGAACTTCTGGAGATGGGACTCATCAATTTGTATATAATAAACTCTCCAAGGGATTCAGATCTATACTCCAGTTTTGAGGGGAGAAGTTTTAAAATAAATAACCTGTGGTAATGAGAAATACCAAAGATCTGAAGCGGTATTGTCTAATTATGAATACCTGCTCTCCTAAATGAAGCAGTTGATTTTTCTTTAATATTTGGCTTCTAAGTACAAACCAACCATGTTGAAATTGTGTCCTTATCAATTACCAGTTGTAAAAACTCATATGAAATGCTTCATATATTCCTTCTAATATTTTATCCTCTTTAATGAATGAAAAGTAGAAGTCTTAACTGGCTGTTTAATAAGAGCTAATATATTCTAGTTATTGTATTTAAGTTTCCATGTAATTCTTGTATATGTTCTCTTACGCAAAATGTTTATCTTCTGAGTAGCAGTCTCACTGGAAAAAAATGGGGAAAAAAATGCCCATTTATACCAACTACTATATAAATCAAATCTGAAAATATGTATTGCAGAATTTAAGATTGTGGTCCAGTATGTGCTATGTAGTATAATTCAGGGTACCTTTCTATTTGAAGTCATACACTTTTAACTTGCTTTCACATTTTGGGTACTTTCATTGACAACTTTTTGTTTCAATAGTTTACTTTCTCTCTTGCTTAAAGCTAGTTTCTATACTATGTTTTTCACATAGCTATGCAATGGATTTCTCAAAATGACTATGTCCCTAGAAGAACTCCTGATTTGCATTGTTTCTCCTCCACCAACCCAAACTGCCCCCTCCCAATCTATCAATATGTTCTCAGTAAATGAAAATTTTTGTACTTGCTCAATATCAAAACTGTGAATCATCTTTGATTCTTCTCTTTCTTATCGTCAGACATTTTGTGTGTGTTCTCTCAAATTTTTGTCTTTTCTCTAGCTTCAAAATAAATCCAGAACCAGAGCACATCTCAGTACATCCTGTGCATTCATCCTGGCCTGAGTTACCACCCTCCCTCTTCTGTTTGTTTAATAGCTATTTAACTCATGTGCATGTTTAGGCCCTGTTCCTTCCTTGATTATTTCTCAACACAGAAACTAGAAAGATTGCCCTACTAAGTAAGTCACATCCTGTATTTTCTCTCCTAGAACCAACTGCTTGCCATCTTTCTCAGAGAAAGTCACAGTCTCCCACATAAATATTTCTCAAACTATTTGTAGTCACAAGGGACCATTTCTACCCTCCAATTTTTCACAGATCAATACTGTCATAAAAATGACAAAATTAATTAACAGGGAACTTTAAAAAACATGCAAAGTTCAAAGAATGGTCACATGCATGAATGTCTTGGTAATGTCATTGAAAGGTCACTCAGGCCCCTTACCCAAACCCCTCACCCAGGCCCCCAGAAGCCAGCAGTAACCAAGATTAGATAGCTCTCTATGTGGAACAGGATGACATGTGACTCATGTAGCTCAATCCCAGTGGACTGCAGCCCAGGAACCTGAATGCAACTGGGGGGCTTTGCTATGGATCACCACCAAGGGACAACTTCTTCCTGCCACAACCTTCCCCTAACAAGGAACTTCAAAATTTTCCACTCCAAAGTGGCCCACCTATAAAAACCCAGCAGTAGCAGTAGTTGGGCGCTACTTCCCCAACCCCCACTCTGGGGATCAGAGAACCTCACCTGGGAGCGCAATAAAAGTTCCTGTTGGTCAGAAATATGTCCTGGCTCTTTCCTTCTCTCTCCCTCTATCTCTCTCTCTCCCTTGCTCTCTCATCCAACTGCACCAAAACCTTTCAGTCATATTCAAGATCGTATAAACATTCTCTTCATATTTACATTTACCTTAGCACTAGTTCATGAATTACTTTTGTACAAACCTGTCCACACTCTCTTAATGATTTGACATCATCTCCTACATCTCCTATATCCCCTTGCTCAGTCTTCTAACTGTACAGGTTGTATCTCCCCCAGACAGGCAATCATAGTTGAACTCAGTTGCTTGATGTCTTTCTTTGCCAAATGCTTCTCCCTAATGCTTGTATATAGAGATTCTCACTGGCTTTACTCAAGTGTCAATTCCTTATTAAAGCCTTTTACTGACTGCCTACCTAAAATCTTGCCACCCCACATAATCCTCATCTTTATTTTGTTTCTGTCTTTTCCCTTAGCATATTATATATCATGTTTTTACCTACTTACATTGTCTAATGCCTGTTATAGTTATAGTCTTTCTTGTCTGTCTTTTCAACCTGAATGTCAGCTACACACACACACAAGATAGAGGGTAGAGTCTTTTATTCATTGCTTTATACACGGAGGCTAGAATAGTGCTTAATACATGGTAAGCACTGAATAAATGTTCCTTGAATAGATGAAGGAATGAATCAATGAATATTTTAATAGTATGCAGATCATTAATATGTCTGTGAAAATATGGTAGTTGTTATGGGAATCCTCAGTAGAAAGCACACATGATAATAGCATGAAAATAATACATAATGCAGTGAGTTTCATGGATAATCCTATGTAATTCCCCAAATGCCCCAGCCTGCGGGGTAACAGCAACGGCACGCGGGAACCACCTAAGAGAATAAAACAAACAAGGAACGCAAAGAATGGAGGCAAGACAGGGTTCTGATCAAGCCTCCACATTTTTATTTAGAAACAGCAGTATATAGGCACTTAGGAGGGGAAGAAGGAGGGGGAGGGAAAGGGTATAGTTCCAGGTTATTGGCTGGGTGTTAGGTACTTGTTCTTTGTTGGTCGGAGGTTTTAGAGTAGGAGTGCTGTGTTCGCTTGCACGCCCTATTTTTGGCGCCCCTGCCTTTTTTCTTTTAGGTGCCCTTGCTTAACCAGGAAATATGGCTGACCAGAAAGTGAGATTGGACTTTTTATTCTTATGGCTCCCAACACCCAAATTGCCAAAGAACATGCTAATTCTAAATTACTTAAATAATATACATTACACTAAAAAATATTTGTAAAGTTTAATAAATACTCTTCAGGAAATGCTAGCTGACTAGTTCTTAGGAGTGTTGCAATTTTTGGTTTTAAGTGATATTAACTATATCATTTAAATTTTGTTTTCTCTTAAATTGAATTCCTTTGTTGTTCATTAGGGAATCACAATAGCTTTATTAATGTGGTTCGCTGTGGAGAAACAATAGAGTCACAGCCAGGTACACCTGTGGAATATGGAGAAGTCACGATGGTTAGAATGCTGAGCAAACTCATGTTAACAAGATCCCAAAATGCTCCCTCCCCAAATGTGGGCTGAGGTGCTAAAATCTCCCCTAGTAAATCTTTCCTTTACCCCCTAAGTGAGCAGAAGGTAAAAGCCCCCTTGTAAAACTTTACAATGCATAGTCTTGATCTTTATCTTTATTATGCATGTGTTATGCATGCCATAACTTTAATACTTATCACAAACACCACTTACATGACTTAGCACCATAATTAGTGATCACAAATGTTTGTTAAAAGGCTAAAACAAAGTTCATAGAAAAGTGATAGATTTATGTCATGTCTGAGATAGTTTTTGTATCATCTCAAACCCAAAAGATGACTATAAAGAGCCCTGGAAAAATAAAGATGTTGCCAAGTTTTGGAAGTTGGGCCCCTCACCAGGATTGTGTGTCTGACTCAGTCCTACCCACATCCCAGGTCTATGATCTCTGAGATCGACAGTAGCCATTCCAGAAATTGCAGGGAAAATTTTAAATAAAATTAGCCAACAAAATAAAACTCTCAGCCTGAGTATTCCAGTCCTTTCACTCTTCAAAACATAATACTCTGATTTAAAAAAAAAAAAGCTAAATTTCAAAGATTTTTTGAAATATATTTTTCATGGAACCATAAAACTCTTGTTAACCTCTAAAAATATTCATTGTACAGGTCCAAATTGAACACATTCCACTCATCATGATACCTGTACATAAATATTTCTGTGGAACCATGAAATTCAATTTAATCATTTTAAAAAGAAAAACTGTGAATTTCAGTAAGGAAATATGGTTATCCAAAAGTCTGTCATTTTCAATCCAGTGTTATTTGCATTCTACTGCAATAGTAGCTACCTCTAAAGGCTTATTAAAATATTTATAAAATTAAAATAACCAGAATCCCTCTAATTCTAGTTTAAAAGATGACATATGCATGTACATATATTTAAATATTTGTTTTTAATTTAAAACAAATAGTATTTCCTTTGCTAAATATTTTACAATGAGCTATACCTTTTAAGTATAGACTTATCCAAGGAAGGTGAATTCTTTCTCCTATAAATAACAGATTTCCAGTTTGGGTTTCTTAAAGGTGATGAGCACTTTAAAAGTCTTGTGAGACAATTTGAGGATGAAATGTTATATGGCACAAAGAAAATGTAGACACCAGGGCTATTAAGAAGCAGGTTTAGTGCACAGTGATGACTCAGGAGATTCATGTCCAAAAGCTGAACCCCCTTTGTAGGGAAGTCAGGAGCTTATATACACTTAGAGTTTCTACAAGGTTGCAGGTAAGTTTCCATTGGTCGCTGCACATGATCAGATATTGTAACAGGGTGGTACCCCAAAAAGGGGAAGTTCCAGGATCCCAGTTCTGCCCTACATGGAGTAAAGCTGAGCAGGGATTAAAAAAAATTGCTAAAAACAAAAGATAAAAGAGGACAGAAGGAAGGGAGGAAGAAGGAGGTAGGACAGAAAGCAGCAAGGAGACCTGGAGGAAGCACGTGGAGCAGAGGGACATGTGAAGAAACTATGCTTGCTTCTTGGTCTTGGACTTGTTGGAACAAATGCGGGTGGGAGACCCATAAAAAACTTAATAATGGCAACTTTTATCTTAATTTTAATTTTGCTCTTTTCCTCCCAAATTTGTCTAACTCTTTCCGACCCTTTTCTATAGGTCTCCACTAAAAAGTCCTTTAGATTTGTGGCAGGCTTTTGGGTCTTGCTTTGGAACAATCCTATTTGGCTAGACCTTTACTCTCAAAAAAATGGGTAACTTTAAATGCTTAACTTAGTAACTATAGTCTTTATTTTTTCTATATCATTCCCTAATTATATTAAAGTTCCCTTCCATTAAAGGCCTTATCTTTGTCTTAATGCAACAAATGGCAAAACCCATTTAGTTTGGAGTTTAGGGTGTCCCTCTCCTTGCCCTGTAACAATATGATGTGGCTACATACCAAGAGGTGAGTCATATAGTTGCATACCAAGGAGTGAGTAAGGGCCAGTAGTCATAGGACCCCTCAGGTCCATTCTGCCTCATGGCCATATATGGTCTGTCAGGGACTCAGTTGCATACCAGGGTCTGAGCAAAAGGTTGCTACTAAGGTCCCCAGGCCACCTCACTCAGGTGACCATGCTTCATCCCCCACACCCCTTGACACTCTGATTTACTGAAGAGCATCACCATTACTGCAACTTAAGAGGTAGGGGAGCAGGAAGCATCACATGGGCGTAGTAGATTGGGCTCAGTGTTAGGGGAGTTTTGACAAGGAGGAAGAAAAGTCCAACCAGAGATATTCTACCACAGGAGAAGAAAAAAACTAGGGGAGCTATATCCTGATGTCCTCAGGCTTCGGCCGTGTGTGGACTATTCAGTTACTGGTTGCGACTAGAGCAGAGCTTGACGAGGATGACGTCTTATCACCAGTCCAGCAAAGAGTCAGTAGAAGGGGGTTTTGCTGGTCAGATGAGTAAGTCCATGAATGTGTTGCAGGAGGTGGAGACATCACAGCCTGGTCTGACTGTGATGAATCCACCTCAGCTACCTTAACCGCTGGTGGCAGAGGGGCAGGGGTGGGAGGAGACAGAATGACAGTAAGAGAACCCACCAGTAGGGCTGAAGAGCTCGCGGTTTCCATTCTTTAACCCAGACATTGTCACCAGGTTTAAAACGGTGTTCAGGACCCACGAAGCTGATAGGGAGTCATTCCTGTACCCAGTGATTTAGCTGGCAGAGAATGGTGCTCAAAGCCTGCATCTGTTGAGCAATATTAATGTTTCCAATTTGTCTAAGGTCACCTCACAGGGTTTGAATTAGGGGAGTGGCCATCCATAGAGGATTTCAAAAGGGGAAAACCCTGTTTTGTTTTGTTAAGACTAGACAGAATTCTGAGTAAAGCCATGGGCAATACCTGGTCCCAGTGCAACCGAATCTCTCAGGCTCCCCTTCTGCCACCCAGGGCAGGACCTCTGGACCCAGGTCTTTTACCTTTTACCTTTACCTTATTCCCCCTTTTTTCTTTCTTCTAGTGGCTTCCTTACCTGGTTCTTGGCCCCATAGGTTCTGCCTTTACCTTATTCCCCCTTTTTTCTTTCTTCTAGTGGCTTCCTTTCCTGGTTCTTGGCCCCATAGGTTCCGTCGCACCCAGGAGATGCCACAGAGTCAAGAACCCTGCTGGACGTGTTGGAATGTCAATAGGTCCAACCAAAGCTGAGACCCTTCATTTACAAGCACCTAGAGAGGAAGAATGGCAGTTATTCTGCGCTCAGACTCTAAAGACCCCGCCTGAGCTTTCTTTCCACATCCCTGGTGTTTGGGCTGAGGACAATCCACCAGGACTGGCTTTAAACATTCCTCTTGTTATAGTACAGCTTAAACAAGTTGCTAAGCCTGTTCAGCTAAAGCAATACTTTATCCCACAGCTAGCACACCTAGTTATCCAGTGTCACCTGGAAAGACTTTTGCGGTTTGGAATTCTTATACAGTCAGTCCAGTTGGAATACGCCCTTGCAGCCAGTAAAAAAGGCAGACACTGAAGATTACCTGCTAGTCCAGGGCCTGTGGGCTGTAAACCAGGCAACAATAACTATTCACCTGGTAATGCCAAATCCCTATACACTCCTGGATCTCATCCCCCCTGAGGCTCTATTCTTTACCTGTCTAGATCTGAAGGATGCCTTGTTCTGTATCCACCTAGCCCTGAGAGCCAGCCGCTCTTTCAATGGGAAAGCCCTGATTCTACTTTTTGGGGACAATTAACATGGACACGCTGCCCCAGGGATCAAAAATTCACCAGGCCTCTTCAGTACTGCTCTTGCAGGAGAGCTAGCCCAGTTTCCATCAAGTCAGCTCAATGGTGACTTACTCCAGTATTTTGATGATCTCTTGCTTGCCAGTCCCAGCCAGAAAGACTGTTTAAGGGGAATTGAAGGAATCTTGCAATTATTGTGAAAGAGTGGATATATGGCCTCAAAAAGAAAATTTTAAAATATTTTAATTAAAAAAAAATGAAAAAAAAATAAAATCTCCCATTAAAAATTCAAAAAAAAAAAAAAAGAAAGGTCCAGCTCAATCAAGACATAGTTAAATACTTTGGATTTCACATCTCACAAGGACAATGGCTACTAGGAAATAAGTGCAAACAAGTAGTCTATAGCTTGCCTGTCCCTAAGACACGCCCTCAGGTCCATGAGTTCCTTGGAGCAGCAGGTTTTTGCCATATCTGGATTCCAAATTTTTCAGTCCTGGCAAAACCCCTCTATGAAGCCACGAAGCGGGGAGGAGGGGGCGGAGAAGTATCCCTTCATTTGGACTTCCAACCAGGACAAAGCCTTTAAGGAATTAAAACAAGCTCTTGGATAGACGCCAGCCTTGGGCCTACCAGATACTTCAAAACTGTTTTACCTCTATGTGGATGTAAGAGCCTGCTCAGCAGTGGGGGTCCTAGCTCAGCTTCTAGGCTCCTGGAATAGACTCATGGCTTATCTATCCAAACAGCTGGATAGTGTGGCTATAGGATGGTCTCCTTGCCTGAGGGTGTTAGCGGCCACAGCATTGCTAGTAGCAGAGGCAGATAAGCTCACTTTGGGACAACAACTTACTGTTAGGGTGACACATGAAGTACTAGCATTAATGGACTACAAAGGACAGCACTGGCCTACTAATCAATGCATGACAGAATATCAAGGTATGCTGTGTGAAAATCCACGCATTCATTTAGAAGCAGTCAACACACTGAGTCCTGCTATTCTTCTACCTACTGCATCTGGGCTGGCCCCCCACATCATAATTGCATTGTAACAATGGATGGAGTGTTTTCCAGCCAGCCTGACTTGACTGACTGCCCCTTATCACAAATGGATGTGGAATATTTCACTAACCAAGGGAAATGGCTCTGAATGAAGAGAGCCCCCAAGGCCCTCATCTATGGTTTTATAGCCAGCCTGGCTACTTAACCCCACCCTCAGGTCCCAGTAATCCACTCTTCTATAATCATCTTGTCGGATATGTGGTTCTGGAATACTAGTGGTCTGGAGTGGGGGTTGGAGTCCACAAACTTATTTGTGTAATCCATTCAGGACTACCTTTCCCCCTAACAGAAGGATGGCTGTCCCAGCCACTGCCTAGTATGCCCTTATATTGTTCTTCTCTTTGCTATTTTAGCATTTACTATTATAAAGAAGAGATGCATAAGATCTTAACAAGCTCATGGAGTTTTAGTGTTAGATTATAATTCCATAGAATTTTATTACAGGATCATTATGGTTTTGTATTGCTTCATTTCTCAAATTCAGGAAAATTAATTTTCTTGAAAGTTTTATTATTGTGCATTCACTATGAATGACAAAACTTAACCATGATACTATGAAATATCAAATTATTATTTGATGCTATCAGATTATGACTATATTTTTCTAAGAAAATAAAGACATATTACTGATGATATTGTGAATTCATGAAAAATATTAAATATACAGGATATAGCTTTAATAACTGAAAGGTTTTGGTGCAGTTAGACAAGAGAGTAAGGGAGAGATAGAGGGAGAGAGAAAGAAAGAGCCAGGCCATGTTTCTGACCAGCAGGAACTTTTATTGTGCTCCTGGGAAAGTTTCTCCAGTCCCCAGAGTAGGGTCAGGGAAATCGCGCCCAGGTTACAGACTGCTGTTTTTTATAGGCGGGGTACTTTGGAGTGGAAAATTTTGAAGTTTCTCCTGGCTGGAAGGTTGTGGCAGGAAGAAGTTGTCCCTTGGTGGTGATCCATATCGAAGCCCCCTCAGGCTGCATCCAGGTTTCTGGGCTGCATTCCACTGGGATTGAGCTACATGAGTCACATGTCATCCTGTTCCACATCAAGAGCAGCTGTCCCTGTCATCTTATCTTGGTTACTGCTGGCTTCTCAGAACTGCTGCCCTGGGGGCCTGGGTGAGGGGTTTGGGTAAGGGGTTAGGGTTCCTTGTGAAGACAGAGGAAAGAAGACCATGGCAAAGATCTCTAACTAAACCATGTGATAAACTGGCACAAAATATAGCTTGCACAAATAGAATCATTTTTAGAGAAAGTTCATTGAAAAGATAAATTATCTTTTTCCCCCTAAACACCATCATCATTCTTAGAATAGTGTTTTACTCCTTATACAAGATTAGATCCAATAATTAAACATTAATAGAACAAAAATACCAGTTTTGAATTCTCATTTTGCATTCCAGAAGCATTCTATACAGAGCTAAAGAGAAGAATCGCAATTCCCAGTGAAAGACACATCCAGCAGTAGACCAAAATTATTTTTTGAGAACAATATAATTTAGTTTCTATAAGCACGGACGCAACCAAGAATATTAAAATAATCAGTGAGCAGTGTGCTGCTGATTGTCATCCATTTTGTCAAGTCTACTAATAAAATTATGTTTATTCGGTGTTCTTGCATGATAAACCCTTTTTCATGCTTCTGTGATTGCTCTAATGGAGAGTTGCAAGCTCTACACAGGGTTGCTGTAAAATGTGCTGTTTACTTGGGGAAAACGTTTGCACCAAATGAAACAGCAATTCTAAACATTGACTTTAAAAATGGATAGGAGAGCATAGGTTTTTAAGATAATATGTTGGATGGAGAATCAACTCAAAAACAATTAGTAATAAAAAAATTATAAACCTCAAGATTTGGGCCTCCCTGGTGGCGCAGTGGGGTAAGCAACGCACTGTGAAGCAAACCGCAGCCACTGCAGCACGAGTTCGATCCCTGCTGCTGACCAGGGAGGGGACCCACATGGCGCGGCAGACCACTCCTACTGTGCCCGCTGCTCCCCTCAGCAGTGTACTTCCGTTGATCTGCCTGTTCTGCTCCCCGCTCTCTGTGGTGAATCCTCTCACCCTCCCCCCGCCACACCTCTGGCCTGTACCCCAGTGCATTGTATGCATAAATAAATAAATCTTTAAAAAAAAATAAACCTCAAGATTTATGGAAAGAGAAGTTACCAATTGATTACATTTAATATATATGTAATAAAGTCACAATAGCAAATATATATACATAATAAAGTCACCTATACCAAAAATAATTTACTTGAAAATATGTTATGAGATGTGTCCAAGATAAGCCTTATAGAGTAGATCACTGTCTGGTTTTATGACTAATATTTTAAGCCTGATTTAAGATGTTTCCTTCATTACTTGATATTTTAATCAGTTTGGGCTGTTATAACAACAAAAATAAATCATTGACTGGATATTTAAACAATAGAAGTCTGTTTCTCATAGTCTGGAGGCTGAGAAGATCCAGCTCAGAGTTAAGGTGATAAGGTTCTTCTAAGAGCTTTATTCATCCTTACCTATGACGGTCTTCTTGCTCTGGTTCTCACATGACAGAAGGCATAGAGGGATCCTTGTTCATCTCTGGTTTTATCAGTGTATTAATACCTTCTTTGGTACTCCAGAGCTAATCTACCTTTCATTGAGCAATAGAATTTCAACATATGAATCTTGAGGAAAGATGCGCATTTATTCCTCAGTACGTGAAGTCTATCATTTAGAGCTCTCGTTCAGTACATTTACCAGAATAAAGTTAACTCGTCTTAAAGGCTTTTAGACAGTTTCTTTGCTAATTCTTAAATAAACACATGCTATGGACTGTGTGTGACAGCTGGAAGTTCGTATGTTAAAGCCTTAATCTCTATGTGATGATAATATGGGACATTACATATAATAGAATGTATTATATCATTAAATTTGTCTTATTATATAAGTTAAGTTTCCTGCTCCTCTAAAATACTTTACATTTCTTCTATCGATACATCTCTTTGGCGTGACTCAATTTCAACTTTAATATTTTCTCACTTCATCAATTATTTTCTATAGTTATCTCAAGTTCATCCCACAATTCACTGTCTTGTCCTTGTCAAACTATTCTTGCTTATTATAGATAGCATATGTGAAAGCAAATAAGTTTATTGTAAAATTATTGTCCTTTTTTACTCCATAGTATATATTTCCTATTTTAACGTTTTTGAAATTATGATATACTTTAAAATCGAAGTAAAATATTTGGGCCAGCAGCCAGAGAAGTAACTGGGAGAAGTTAACATTGTCTGCAAATTTAAATTTAACCAAGTCAAGAAAAGATGTGAATGTCACCTCAGTTAAATTTTCACACTGGTATTTTCTCTCCTGTTTAAACTTTCCCATATCAGGCAATGCAAGTGAAGGAAGAAAAGATAACTAAGATTTAGAACAGATAATAACAAATCAAAATGTCAGTGGTTTGCAAGACTGAGATGTATCGTGTGAAAAATTTTTAGTCGGGGTCCTGTTTTCTATTTGCAAAAAGTTTCTAGTTAGATTTTGAGCTAGGCTAGAGTAAATTACTAATGTTTTCATTGTTCATAACAATAACTATATGTGTATATATATACAATATAAATATATTGATATAAAAATATATGTAAAAATTATACAAATAGTTTTTAGTAGTAGTTTTACTCAATAACACCTCAATTGTTCTCATAATATCCTTAACAAAAAAAAAAAATTAACTACATCAAGAATCAAGAATTTGGAGGAAAAAGTATTTGAAATTTTCTTTTTTTATAGCTATTTTGAGAGAAGGGAATAAAGGGATTATGTTCAATCATTAATACATCTATTGATCTTATTATCTGACATCCTTTTTTTTAGATTTATTTTATTTATTTATGTATACAAGAGTTGGAGGTTAGGCCAAAGGTGTGGAAGGGTGGGAGAGATGAAAGGATTCACCAGAGATAGAGTGGGGAGCAGGACAGGCAGACTGAATGAAATACACTGCTGAGGGGAGCAGCAGTCAAGACAGGAGAGGTCTGCTGCACCCTGTGGGTCAGCTCTCTGGCTGGGGATCCTACTTGCGCTGCAGTGGCTTCAGATGCTATCTCCCTTGTGCTACCTGGTAGGCCCTTATCTGACATCTTTTTTTTTTAAAAAAAAAAAAGATTTATTTATGCATACAAGAACTGGGGTATAGGCCAGATGTTCTGGGGGGTGAGAGACAGAGTGGGGAACAGAACAGGCATCTAGATTGAAAAACACCACTGAGGGGAGCAGCAGGCTGGACAGGAGAGGTCTGCTGCACCATGTGGGTCACTTCCCTGGCCAGGGACAGGAATCGAACTCTTGCTGCAGTGGATATATTTTGTTTCACAGTGCATTGCTTAACCCATTGCACCACCAGAAAGGCCCCTTATCTGACATCTTAATGGGTAACTGCTGTTCTCTGAGCTTCCTGATGACAATGATCACAAGAAGAAAGATGCTGGAAAGTTGGCCAAGCCAGACAAAGACCTAATGAACAAATTTGGAGCAAGGCCAGAAGAAGAAATGGTCCAAAAGTCAAGTTTGAGTTATGTTCAATAACCTAGCCTTGCTTGACAAAGCCTGTGACAAACTTTGCAAGGATGTTCCGACTTTATATTTATAACCAAATCTGATATGTCTGAGAGTCTGTAGATTACACTGGTGGTCTCTGGACTAAGTAGTCCTTCAAAAGCTCCTTAAGAAAGGACATATTAAACTTGCTTGCAAGCAAAGACTTCAAAGTAATGTGCAGCAGAAACAGCAAGGGGGCAGGTGCCCCAAGTACTCCTGAAGGTACAGAAAGATGCACTATGTTTTGAAAAATAAAACTTTATTTAATCAAGAAAAATTATCAAATAAATACTTCTTCCTAGTAGAACATTTGTACAGAGAAATGTGTCAGACAGTTCAAATTTCCCTAAGAAGCTTTTATTTTTATATGGACAACCATAAAATTTTATAAATGACTACTATGGGAGAATGAAAGAAATATTAATTGAATGTCAATATTTATTATAACTGGTGTAACAAATTTGTGATTGAAGCACTGTTTTTCCCATGTATACATTATGAAGCACACAGGAAACTCTGAGTGAGGTTTAATATATGCTGTCAATTTTATAGAACTAACAAATTTCGCAAACCCAGATACCTGTAATAGCTGTAGTTGCAATATCTTAGCTTTAAGAGCATGTTATTGATCATAGCTATGATTTTATATAGAGAAATTTGCAAGGAATGCAAACTCCTGCAATTATATAAGTGTTTATGGGAAAACATCATCCATATTACTAGAACCAAATTATGATGCAACTTCAGGGAATGCATTGGAGTTACAAATTTAGATTGTACATGGATTGAATTTTATGTGTACCTTTCATTCAGTGTAGCTAATTTGTGTTTGTTAAGATATGTAAAAAGAAAATTAGCACAAATACAATTCTCAATGCGTAAATGCTTTGAAACTGACCTCTATTTAAGATAATTTATTTAAAAAATGATTAAAGCTACTTGAGCAGACAGAAGCTATTACATACAATTTGTTGTCTAATAGCCCTGTCTCATTGCAATATACAATTATACAACCTTAAGTGCAAGTTAAGTCACAATCACATATATGTTTTAGCTACATTTGAGTCTATAGTTCAGTAAGTTAAATTCATTTGAACCTACTGTTGGACTCATAAAAAACATGTTCTGGCCTTTATCTTGATTATAAAAGAAAATTATAACTGTGTGCAGTTCAACACACATTAGAATTTGACTTGGATTATCCATTAATTAGCTTATCTAAAACATATTTTATACTTTGGAAATATGCATATAGAGGTTAGTTTATTTTAAATTTATTCAAGGAATGAAACTTGAAAACATATATAGTCATATATTTTATATAGTGTATGTATGTGTGTGTCCCTTTATTAAGGACATTTTGAGACTCAGTTGAAGAAAGAGGTATGATATATTTAAAAACCAGCACATCTTTAATGCAAAGGAGGCTGATGTTAGCTGCATCAAGCACAGAACTGCTGACACAGTGAAGGTTTACACTGTAATATGGAACAGAGTGATTAAATGATTAAACCTATCAGGGTAGCATGCAGGATACTGGAACATATGGTTCTGGACATTTTTTTCCCCATAACTACAGATTCTAGCCAGAGATTTTTGTTGATTTGTACAAAATCTCTTGATTAGAATCCTCAGCCATCTGCTGTAGGATGGCAATGTATGAAAATGTCAGCAGAAAGAACAGAGCTTAAAACTTTTATTTGTAGAAGGATTTGGTTAGCATACCCATGAGCAAGGCAAGGTGATCAGCCTCAGTGTGGTCAAGATCTAATTTATGTTGAGACCAAAAGAGGGTGGAAAATTTGTAGAAGTTCCTTTTTAAAAGCCAAGTCACACAGACATATATGTTCTTTCTTGTTTTCAGTGCACACTGGGCAAACAAATAATTTTTTACCCATGAGCATGAAACTTTTATAATTTTCATTCTTGAGAATAAAAAGTTGAACAATTATTTAAATTGTTATTATAGATGAAACCTGGGTTTAATAATATTGTCCATTATAAGCATTACATTTTTAATTCCTTTCATGACATTGCCCAGTAATTAATTAATGCCTAGATTCAACTACCACCATGTCACAGAAATGTCTCTTACATTGATCATCAGTGATGAACCAAGTTCCTACAAGTTTCTTATTTACAATATCCTTATCCACTTGACAGCATCTCTTTCCTCTCTTCTCTCACTCAGTCACTCTATCTCTCTAATGTCCTCACATTTCCAATACATTGCATATATCTAGTATTGCTCCTATATTCACCATTTTATATTATCTGAGATGACAGCACTATTTGCCATTCTCAAAAAATATAAATTTCCACAAATATTCTATTCTTCACATTCTTATCATATAGCAAGTCATTCATATTTGATAATTTCAACAAATATGGTTTTTGCATTAAAACTCTTAGAATTCTCTTTCAATGTTGCTAGAGAAAGGTTGGATATATCAGCATTATCTTAAAACACTAACATTACAAAAACACACCTACCTGCATTTTTCAAAAGAAATAAAGAAAGCTACAGAATAAGAATAATTATTAAGAAATTGATTACCATATTAGTAGTCGCAAAAATTTTGAAATCAATCAATAAATGTAAATAATTATATGATATAAAAAATGTGTTAGGCATGTCCACAAATATAAAGACTTCTTAAAATCATAATCTATTCATGCCTAACTTGCACCAATAAGTAACAAAAATAGATGTAATTCATACAAGAAAATTATAAATTTATTGGTTAAGTGGGTTTTGTTGTTTACTGCCTGTGATTTGAAGCATCCATATTAAAAAAAGAATATCAGGGCCTCCCTGGTGGCACAGCGGGTTGAGCGCTGCATTGTGAAGCATCTGCAACACAACAGCACGAGTTCGATCCCTGGCCAGGGAGGGGATCCACATGGCAAGGCAGACCCCTCCTGTCTCGTCTGCTGTTCCCCTCAGCAGTGCATTTCAGTTGATCTGCCTATTCTGCTCCCCACTCTGTCTCTGGTGAATCCTCTCACCTCCGGCGACTCCGGCCTGTACCTCTGCTCTTGTATGCATAAATAAAAAGGTGTTTAAAAAAATAAAAGAAGAACATCATAATTTTGTAAAAACACCTTTTCTTTGATGATGAATATAAATGTTTTAATGTTAATTATATTACTACTAGCAGGTTTTAAGAAATTGAATTTCTATAAGAATTCCATTAACCAGTAACATTCCAATTAGTTTATTAATGTCCCTTTGCCACATTTTAAAATGCCAACTATGATTAAAGCGATATATTAATTTTCATTCATTCATTTTATTTCATTTCATAGTCATTTACCTATTTAATGTTTCTATAACAAATTTACCATTCTATTTTGCCATTTGCAGGTTTAGTGGCTATTTAATTTTGTATTAAAAGTCTATACTTGAGTTGAAGCATATAGTTTGTGGTACTGCTTAGGAAATTTGTAACAAAATTGCCAAGAATTTGTCTATTGTAATGTTGCTTTTATCCTCCTGTATTCTTCACATCACATAATCTTTCAAAATAGAAGCAAATTTCACTACAAAAATAAAAATCACAAAATAGGGAGGCATTACTACTCAGTGATGAATTGCTGATATTCAGTTTCCTATCCTGCTCTATGAAAACATAAAACCAAATAAAATGCATGGAGCAACTGTTTTCAGGTATTGGACAATAGACTGAATAGTACTGCAATCCATGAACAAAGAAAGGCATACACACTGGGCTTTATCATCATTCTTCTCTCTCCTTGAAGTAATTTTCAGACTCACATAAAGAGGAAGGAGACAAAAACCCAAGATCTTGACATAACCTTTGAGCTAAGGAGGAAGATATTGAGTGCATAGCTGCTAGGGTAGGTAGGATGTGTAAAGCAGGGTATTTGCCACTTGAAAGGGAAATGAAAAGGTAGAGTCCAATAAATATGAGAGATTATTCCCCACTGTCCTTGCTGAGATGTGGACTGTATGTATGCAGGGCAAGACATCATTTGCTTTACTAGAAAGTGGATACTCAAGGTTGAGAGTGGGTAAAAGTTAACAGACTCTACAGTGTTTTGGGGACATCAAAGGTATAGACATATACAGTGTTCTTCTAAATATCCAGGGTAGTTGCTTTAGGAAAGAGAAAAGTCTTGAAGGAGTTTGGACCATGGTTCAAAACTAATGTGTTATCTTTTAATGGCAAACAATTACAAAAGCTGGACCTTTAGTAGGTTATATGGGAAAAAGCTGCTCTCCCCATACCAGACCAAGTGCACAGTGACAACACTGTAGGCTTTAAAGGTGCAGGACTCATGCCCCACATTTGCATTTCTCTTCATGAGCCTTTAGTACTAAGTCTCATTCTGTAAGGCCTTAGCCAAAATTTTAGGCACATTTTTAGGAATTCCTTACAGAGACAGAAGGGAAAACAGTGAGGATATTACCCCTTTCTGACTCTGTACCATTCAAAAGCACAAACTTCTGCTCTGTGAAAGACACAAACAAAGAAACTGAGAAAATCAGCCACAGATTGATAGAAAATATTTACAAAAGACACTTCTGATACAGACTATTTTCCAAAATATACAAAGAACTTTTAAACAATAAGGAGACAAACAAGTCTATCAAAAAGTAGGTCTAAAATCTTAATAGACACCCCAATGAAGAAAATACACAGAAAGTAAGGGATCACTTGAAAATATTAGGGAACTAAAAATTAAAGCAAAAATGAGGTATCACTCTATGCTGATTAGAATGTCCAAATTTTAGAATATTGATAACAGCAAATGCTGACAAGAATAAGGAGCAACAGACATTCTCACTCATTGATGGTGGGATTGCACAATACAAAGTATAGCCACTTTGGAAGACAATTTGACAATTTCTTAGAAAACACTCAAAATTCTTGCCATACAAACCAGCAATTGTGCTTTTTGGTCTTTACTCAAAAAAGTCGAGAATGTATATCGTCAAAAAAACCCTGCATCTGGATGTTTGCAAAATTTTACTCAAAATTGCCAGAACTCAGAAGTAACCAGTATGTCTTATAATCAGAGATAGGATACTATGATACATAAAGACAATGGAATATTATTCAGCACTAAAAACAAATGAACTATGAAGCCATGAAAAAAATTAGAGGAAGTATAAACATATAAATTAAATAAAAGAAACAAATTTGAAAAAATTACATTGTATATCATTCTAAGCATATAGCATCTGAAAAAGCCAGGGCTATGAAGACAAAAAGAATCACAAGTTTGTGTATAAGGGAAAGAGGAATAAATAGACAGAAGACAAAGTATTATGAGGGAAATGAAATTATTCTGTATGATACCATACTTATAGGTATTTATTATTTTAAAATATATATTGTAAGACTCCATACTATTTTCTGTTGGGACTGACCAGTCTACATTCCCAAAAATTGCTTGTGAGTTTCCTCTTTCTCCAAACTCTCACTAACAGTTGCTTCTTGTGTCTTTGATATAAACAATTCTCACAACTGTGAGGTAATATCTCATTACTGTTTTGATTTGCATTTCCCTGATGATAAATGATGAGGAGCATTTTTTCATGTTTCTGTTGGCCATCTGTATGTGTTCTTTTGAGATGTGTTTATTTTGCTTTTCTACCCATTTTTTAATTGGGTTGTTTATCTCTATATTGTTGAGTTGTGTTAGTTATTTTTACTCATCTTGAATATTAATTCCTTTCAAATCTACGATGTGCAAATAGTTAGAAAACAAGTTTTAAAATAAATATTTTTATATGGCAATAGAAATATGAAATATTGAGGAATCTATTTAATAAAATATGTGAGAGATGTTTGCACTGGAACTAATCTGAAATAAGAATGGAAACAAAAACCAGCGTCATAAATAAACTTATAGATGTTATATTGAGTTAAAATATGTATATCAAAAGAATATATACTGTGTTCTTGCAATATATGAAACTCAGAAACAAGCCACAGGAATTGATACTGACTTCAAGAAAATATTGAGGAAGTTTCTGGGGATATAGAAATATTTGCTTCTAAAGACAGCACTTACAGTGTTGTATGTATCTGTAAAACCTCATTTCATTTTACAGCTTAGATTTGTGCATTTTACAATTACATATGTATTTAAATAAAGATTACATATGTATATTTATCTAAAATGTAAAATCACAATCATTTCAGTAAGATAAAAATTATTAATTTATCTAAAGAATAAGCAGTTGGAGATCTGTCACTAATTTTGTAAAACTAGGTATGATTCTAAAACTTGTATATATATTACAACTTTTTAATAAATTCATTCATTGATGTCATTGATGTTCACCAGTTTGCTTCCATGTGTTGGATATTGTAAATAATACTGCTATGAATATGGGGATGCAGATAGTTTTTTGAGTTAGTATATTTACTACTTCTATATATAATCCCAAAAGCCAAACAACTGAATCATCTGTACTTCTATTACTAAATTTTGAAAAGTCCCCATACTCTTTTCTGTAGTGATTGTATCAGTATATAATCCCATCATCAGCGCACAAACATTCATGTTTCTCTGCATCCACACAAATATTTGTTATCGCCTCTTTATTTGGTGATAGCCAGTTTAACATGTATGAAGTGAGATCTTTCAGTGGTTTTTGTTTATTTTGTTTTTTTAAAATTTATTTTATTTTACTTATTCATACAAGAACTGGGGTCTAGGCCAGAGTTCTGGAAGAGTGAGATGATTCTCCAGAGACAGAGTTCTTAGCAGGGCAGAAAGCAGATCTAATGAAATACACAACTGAGGATAGCAGCGAGCAAAGACAAGAGAGGTCTGCTATGTGTGTCACCTCCCTGGCTAGGCATCAAACTCATGCCACTAGGCTGGTGATAGCTTGATAGTGCTGAGACTTTAACACCTGCACCACCAGAGAAGCCCAATATCTTGTTGTGGTTTTGATATGCATTTCCATAATGACTAATGACGTTGAACAATTTTTCATATCTAACTGATGATTAATATATCTTCTTTGGAAAATATATATTTAAGTCTTTTGCCCATTTTTATTTGGGTTATGTGGTTTTTGATACTTAATTGCTTGGGTTCTTTATATATTTTCGATATTAATCCCTTAACAGACATATGATATTGAATATTTTTTTCATTCTTTAGGTTGTCTTTTTTCTTTGTTGATTGTTTCTTTGTTGTGTATAAACTGTTCAGTTTGCTGGAATCCCATGTTTATATTTTATTATGTGACTTGTGTTTTAAGTGTCATATCAAAAAAATTATTGCCAATGTCATGTCAAGGAGCTTATGCCTATGTTTTCTTGTAAGAAATGGCTTCAGATATTACATGTAAATCTTCAATCCATTTTGAGTTACTGGTGGTGAATAGGGTATAATAGGGATCTAGTTTAGATGTTCTGTATCTCAGCATCCAAATTTTCCAACAGTATTCAATAAAGAGACTCATTTCTCCATTTGAGTATTCATATCTGCATAGCTTCATATATTAAATATTGAAATTTTGTTTTAAAAAATATACAAATTTTGCACAGTATATGATATATAAATATATGCTGTTATAATTAGAGTAATTTATTACAAATTAATGGATAATGGGGAAAGCAAATGATAGCAAAATCAAAAGATGCAATGAAAATGATCAATAGGGGTGCAAAAGACATAAAAAAATTTAAATTGTATTCAAGAAAATGAAAATTACAATATTAGTGTTTGCATTAAACTTTTAAATTTGTGAAAAACCCAACTGAGAAATTTTCATTTGAAAAAGTGATATCCCCTCCATGATTCCATTCAAATCAATATTATTTCCAGAGAAAAATATTATATAAAACAAATCCCATTATAATACAAGAATTTAGTTATTTAAAAAAAACAAAAACATTTTTCTTTCTGGAATTATTTCTAAGAAAATTACTTTGTACATTAAATAATGTACTCAAAAAAGTTACACATAATACCATTTGTAGTAATAATGCTAATCTCAAATATTTGAGTAGATAACATAATTTAATTAGATACATTTTCATACTATCAGCCTTCCAATTTTGTTATGAAACCATTTCTATTTCCTTAAGTGAAAAAATGTTAGATTATAATAGGTATAATGAAAGTTATCTTAAAGTTTAGAAAAGAAGAGTAAAAGGTGGAGAATATTTCTTCTGGATCTAAAACAATATATAAAGGCCTCCCTGGTGGCACAGTGGGTTAAGCAATGCACTATGAAGCAAACTGCAGCCACTGCAGCACGAGTTCGATCCCTGCTGCCCACAAGGGAGGGGACCCACATGGCGCGGCAGACCTCTCCTGTTGTGCCCGCTGCTCCCCTCAGCAGTGTGTTTCAGTCCATCTGCCTGTTCTGCTCCCTGCTCTCTGTGGTGAATCCTCTCACCCCCCACACCTCTGGCCTGTACCCCAGTGCTTGTATGTATAAATAAATAAATCTTTAAAAAAAATAAAAAATAAAACAATATATCTAACCTAAAAGCAAACAAATTTTTAAAAACAAATAAAATATATATGCATACAAGGCCCTCTCTGGTGGCAAAGGTGTTAAAGTAAAGCTATCACAGCCACTGCAGTTCGATTCCTGGCCAGGGAGGTGATCCAAATGGTGCAGCAGACCTTTTCTATCTTGCCTACTGCTCCCCCAACAGTGTATTTCAGTAGATCTTCCTGTTCTGCTCCCCTCGCTGACTCTGGTAAATCCTCTCAGTCCCTGCACCTCTGGCCTGTACCCAGTTTTTATATGCATAAGTAAATAAAAATAAAAATCTTAAAAAATATATAGCATGCAAGTCAGTCTTAAGAAAGAATTTATTGTATAAATCTGTAATTTCCAATGAGAAATATAGACGATAGTTGCTAAATGTCGGGAGTCATCCGGACATGGCTGTCCTTGGGTTTCACCCTGACGTGGCAAGATTCGGCGCTTGACGCCTGGCTTAGCTGTGCCAAGATAAGGCTATGTTTTGGCTCTGACTGCTGAGTCTCCATTTCCCCGGTATGACATTGCCAGCCGCCCACCCCATGAACTGGAATGCTGTGATTAACTGCCATACGTCACGAGCCTCCCTGTTCCCGCTTAACTTCTGCACTATATATACAAGTGACTGCCACAGAATAAACGAGACTTGATCAGATTACTGTCTTGTCTCCATTCTTCGCATACCCCTGTCCTCCCTAGCCCCTGCTCTTCCCTCATGTCCACCGTTGACAATCCTGCTGGTTCGGGACAGCTAAAATAATGCACACGAATAAATATTACATATTAGATAAAAACAAATAATAATAGTATTTAACTTTTTAGAAACTTTTTGAAACAGTAAAACTTCTTTCTCCAGGTGTATACATTTCCACTTAAAGGAAGAAGTCCTTCAAACAAGTATTTCATTCCTAAATTTTATGTTTTGGTAATATAAATTTTTATATGAAGCTTTTGCTACATTCTTTATTTTGTTAAGTCAACCTTTCAAATGTCTATAAATTATAAATTAATAATGGCACTGAAATATGGGCTCATATTCCACAAATAAAACTAATAAAATATTAAGTTGTTTGTTATAGATAACTTTATTTTTTATTTTATATTATTTTTCATTTTTGTACGTGCATATTTCTCATGCCTGTGAAATTCCCATCACCAATTCATCCATGCACCATCACAGTCCCTTGTGCTCTTCCCACCCATTTTGTTCCTTTTTCCTTCTCAGAGGGAGATTGTCTCAGATTTATAATTGTCTGTTTGATATTTAATTTATTGTAATTGTTTTTTTTTTTCCTTAGCCCCTTATTTATTTCTTTACATTCCTCCTGTAAGTGAAACCATCCAATATTTTTTTTTCTTTTTTCTTTCTGGTTTATTTCACTGAGAATAATCCCTTCTAGTTCATCTATGTTGCTATGAATTGCATGAGTTTATCTTTTTTGATTGTTGCATAATATTCCATTGTGTATATATTCTACATCTTCTTGATCCAATCATCAATTTTGGGCATTTGGGTTGTTTCCATAGCTTGCCTGTTTTGAAAAGTGCCATGATAAACATAGGTGTCCAAGTGTCCTTTTGAATTAGTGTTCTTGTGTCCTTTGGGTAAATTCCTAGAAGTGGGATTGCTGGATCATGTAGGAGTTCCATTTTCAGTAGTTTGAGGAAACTCCACACAGCTTCCCATAGTGGTTGAACCTGTTTGCATTCCCATAGGGGTGTAGTAAAGTTCCTTTTTCTCTACATACCAACTTTTTTTGTTGCTAGTTTTTTTGATATGTGCCATTCTCACTGGTGTGAGATGGCATCTCATAGTGGTTTTGATTTGCATTTCTCTGATTACAAGAGATGTTGAACATTTTTTTCACATGCCTGTTAGTCATTTGCATTTCTTCTTTGGAGAAATGCCTTTTAAGCTCTTCTGCCCATTTTTTGACTGGATTATTCACCTTATTTTTCTAGAGTCTGAGAATGTCTTTTTAGCTCTTCTGGCCATTTTTTGACTGTATTATTCACTTTCTATTTGTTTAGTCTGGTCAGCTCTTTGTAGGTCTTTATGATAAGTTCCTTGTCAGTAGTGTTATGTGCAAAAATTTTCTCCTAATAGGTGGGATTTTGATTATTGTGTCTTTTGCTGTACAAGAGCTTTTTAGTTTGATGTAGTTCTAGCTGTTTATCTTTTCTTTCACTATCTTTGTTTTAGGTGCTGTATCTTTAAAGATGTTACTGAGATGTATGTCATGTAGTTTTGTCTAATTTTTCTTCTAAATATTTTATGGTTTCAGGTCTTATGTCTAATTCCTTAACTTTAAACAGACTGAATGCTGATTCAGACAAGCACTGGACTAGAGTTTAGCCTCACATTATTTATTAAGAAAAGGAATTTGACAAGTAAATTAATAATGTAAACAAGATATGAGTAAGAAAATGTTTTACTTAAGGAGACAATCTCCTTTCAATTAAATTAGGAGTGATCATTTGCATATCAATTATAATTAAAAAGTAATCCTCTGTGCATTAAGTAAGGCTTGGTAAACTTGGCAGTATTTATGCATTATTTTTTGTTGCTCATTGAATGACTAAACTCTCTCTTTAAAAATAATTTATATTTCAGACAAAAAACAAACTAATAGCAAACTCTATAAATCTGACTATAGAATCCAGGTTACCAGAGGGGGAGAATGAGGAGGAGAGCAAAATGGGAAAGGGTCACAATGGATGATTATGAGTGTCTTGGCAGTAAATGTGGTGTGGTAACTTACTTGAAGAATATGATCTTATCACTGTAAATTTTATACATTATTGTAAACCAATGTTAATACAACTGAAAAAAATCTATATTTCAGATTGTGTTGATGCTGTCTCAAGTTGAGTTGAATTAATGAAACTTCATTTTATTTTAGTGATTCCTAAATATTTTTCTTTTCCTCTACAAAGGCAAATATCTGTGTACACATACTCAGAAAGGAGCATTTTTTTTTTTCACTGTAATCTTGTGAGTTCACTTCACCGGAAAGGTGAAAGCAAATGCAAATTACATAACATGAAGGTAACAGAGGGAGAATAAACATTCAGACACTAAAGTTCTATATTTTAAGATTTTATTTAAATAAAATTCAGGTGCACAATTACAGAATTCAGTAATATTATCTGAAAGTTTATTTTATAGCCAAAATTTAGCTATAGTGAGAAACCACTTTTTTGAATATAAATAATATATCCATGTCACCATTGTCAAAAATTCTCGTAACAAATTCAGGGAAGCTTTGTACAGCTTATTGCCTTCCTTAAGTAATGCAATAACTTATAATCCCCTTAGAGACACTTCCAATAACAAAAGAGTTTGTAGCTTTTGAGAGGTTGCAGTTAGAGAATTATTATATTCATAAAGATGTACTCTTCCCCTTTCAACTATCTCACTTTGCATAACATTGTTGCCTCTGGGTCAAGAATAAGAATTTGTGATTTAAAGAAAAATAACCTGGGAAATAGTCCTGTCAGTCACACTGTTATGGAATAATAATAATGATAAAGTTGATAAATATATTTTAGAGCACATTTCTTTCCTAAGAAATGTTCACAGCATGTATGAAGGTCAAGAACAGAGAATAGTACTCTTAACTCATTTTATCTAATACAAACCTAGGATGGTATAATGTGGAATATATTTACCTATCAGGCCACTTATTCTCAGTGATTGACAAAGACTCTGTAAGAGCTGTGTGCCATCACTGAAATGACTATGTATCTGAGGAATACAAATACTAAGCAGGAATCCATTTGTACATATCCATGTTTATATGCCTGCACACAAGTACATCTGTGTGTGTGTTTGTGTATGTTACAAACCAATAAAACAGTTTCTAAATAAAAGATACCAGTGTGGTGCAATTTATCCAACCAGGGCAGCTTAATGTAAGTAATTTAAAAAGATACTCTTTTCTTAGTGGTAAATCATATCATTGTATGATAAAAGGCAGAATTGTATTTGTAGCAGTAAACATAACATAGTGTATATATATGTTGATTTTTAATGATGTACAACTGAAACATAAAATGTTATAATACAATAAAACCCTACCATTACCCTTATTATATAAAGATGAAGTGACTTTAACGTAAATTGCAAAGAAAGCATTTGGCACAGACTAAATGCTACAGATGTGCTACTCTGCACCAGTAGATGCAGAGCACTGTTCTACAGCTACAGAATTGACTCAATAAGGTTATTCCGGGGCTTCCCTGGTGGCACAAGAGTTTGAGCACACTGTGGGGCTTCAGCAGCCACTGTAGCACGAGTTTGATCCCTGACCAGGGAAGGAACCCATTGCTCACAGAAGTCTTTTGCCTCGCAGTGTATTTCAGTTCTGCTCCCCCCTGTGTCTCTGGTGAATCTTCTCCCCCCACCCCCTTCCTGCCCTACTTCTGGCCTGTACGTCAGCTCTTGTATGCATAAATAAATAAAATCTTAAAAAAAATAATGTTATTCCTTTTATTAATGTAGAGTAGTCCACTGCTTTCTGCCATTATCTGTTGTATTAGAAGCAGGATAAATGAATGGGATGGAAACAACCATCCTGAGACTTTCAGGTATTTTATGGTGGAGGTAATTCCTGAATTTATTCAGGAAAACAGCATCTTCTTTTCTGTAATAAAGATAAAGTAGCAGAATGGTAAGTAGTTCCTAAGTCTTCATTTTGCTCTTCCTATAATAAATACCCTTAATGCATGGGTGAAAGAACATATGTAATGACATTGTTAAACTGATAGTTATATTGAGAAACAAATTATAATTATTTAGTAAATATATATGTATCTATTTATGTGTGTAATTAAATGTACCTATAAATAAATGTATCACAAATATAATCATAGAATGTATCCATGAACAAATTGACCTATTGTTAAAATGCACTTGGTTCCAAATTCAATTTATCACTCAATAGTCTTAAGCTTCCATACAAACTGGGGATCAAAATGGTTTTTCAAGTACTCTGGCATCAAAATCCTCTGCTCTGAGTTTATCATTTTATTAATGCAAATTTAAGATAACATCAAAACAGGTGAACTCAGTACATAATCTTCACAATAATCACTCATAATCTTCATAGTAAGTGCCTTGACTGATTGAACTCCTAATATTTTAAACTAAATATACCCTATACCAATTAATCACAAGAAATACCTTTTAAAAACTGAATGCCACTTCTTGTCAAGAATAATTACTACCTTACTTACCAAGAGCAATGAGACACCCCCATTTCATTTTAAAAAGCTTGTAAGTAAAATCAAAAATGATCTCTTGAGTATCTCCTGATACTAAAAGACTTAGACAAAGCAAGTTTAAAAACAGATACCTAAAGGAAAGATTCAATATTATTTCATTTAGGTGATGCTTAGGTGTAGTAATGCTTAGGAAGCCCAGACAATGAGAGTGGTGCTAAAAGTAAGAATACAAAGACAATATAAGTTAATTTATTATCAAGCTCTATTTCTACCTTTGAAGAACTAACTGATATCCTTGAAAGAAAAAAATCAGAGGGAGAAATGGAGAAATAATTTTTCAGAGTCCTCTTCTGTGCTGTCCTTCATTGCTCAAAATTTGTCCAAGGATGGGTGACCCACATGTGAGTAGGTCAATTTGGTGTACGTGGGAGTTTCTGAGGGAAATAAGCAGGAACATTCAAACATCATTCATAATCAGCATGGTTTAGGTAGAACAAGGAATCAAAGTCCAAAGACTAGAGGCACCGAAAATAATCTGAAATGTCATATAAAGTATGTCCTGAATAGTTGACAACTAAATTTGTTTTTAAAACATATATAACTTTTAGTACCTAAGTTCAAGTAGAAATTAAACAACTAAATAAGTTAACTCCATATGTAGATACTTTATAATGAATCAACTTGTAACCTCTTAGCTCCATTCCATTCTTCTTTGCCGATTCTTATATACATTTCACCTTTGCCTGATAGGGTAATAGAAGTCATTCCAGAAAAGGCCTCTGGAGAGAGGCTGCAAGGTTGTAGCAAGATACAGTGCTTTTCCTTGTTGAGGGCTACACTTTCCTCTTCTGCATGGTTCCTGCTAAGTGTGAGTGGAGCACAGTTGTAATCACCTCGGTAGTCTTCACACACCAACTCCACCCAACTACATGTGCTGGCGAATTTCTTGACCTACAAGGGAGACCATTCCTTTGGAGATATTCTAGTCCACTCCCACTACCCAGACAACTTTTCAGTACCTAATGAGCCATTCCGCTGGATCAGCTGCAGCCCATCCTCCAGTGAGTTTCTCAGCTTCTTGGGACCTCTTCTTATGAATCAATTACAAGAAAACTGTCATATGATGAGTATTTCCATTTCCTTTGAAGCCATTCCTATGACTCTGATCCAAACAGCCGTACTTTCTAGCAGATTCCTTTACCACACACCAGCCTGCTCCTTCAGATTAGTTTTGGCCCAGGATACTGACATATTTCTTTATCAACAGCAGTGTGGTTCCTATAAATGTCATGCTCATTCTCTCAAAGTTGGAATAATAACAGTGAAGACTAGAGTGGGGTATCTTCAAAGTACCTAATTACTCCCTATTTTTTCTCCCTCAGAGGCAGTGTTCCCTTTCTTATTTATCTTTATTGCTTAGAGTATTTCTTTACCTGGGTATTCAGTTCTTAACACAGTTAATAATTGTTAATATTAAATTTTTCACCTTCACACTTTTGGCTGTAATCTGACTTACATAATTACCATCTTCTTGAGAATCTTTAGGTGATTTGACTGTAATGTGGCTTACATAATTACCATCTTCTTGAGAATCTTTAGGTGATTTGAAAATCCACAGAGTGGATTTTTCCAGAACAAAACTGTGTTTCAGCTCTGAGCTTTTTTGAAGATGTGAATGTAGCTCTAGATAACTGTTGTCCATGTGGGATTTTACTCTAAAGTTAAAAGTTGCAATTTGATGTATTAAAACAGCTTTAAATACTCTAGCAGTCAATATGTAAGAAAAACTTAGACTCAAATATATGTGTGTGAGTGTGTATCTGTGTATATATACATATATGTTTATGTACATGCATATTATTTTTCCCTAATCAGTTATATATTTCTTAATCAAATGACTGATGACTTTTGCATAATAATTTCTGTACCCTGGTATACTTTTGGCAAATCATTCAACTTTTCAGTCCTCCCAAGATCTACTTAAATGTCTATTAGGGAAAACAACTCATTTATTACTAGCATTATATAATAATATTTTCATCCAAATATTACTATTTTTAAATATTCACCTTTCTAGATAACTGGGTAGGGGGTGTCTTAAATTCTGCCACCATCATTCCAGTGCTGTAACTACTGGATAAATACAAAAACTATTTAATATGGAGATAGAATTTAACAAATAGGAGATGGTGAGGTTTTTATAGATTCACTTATTTTTTATTTTATTATTATAATTTACCATTTTTATGAAAATTTATAAATGTCAGCCCAACAAAGGAAACTAAATTACAGTACTGTTAATGTTACAATATGCTTAGGATATAGAATTGAAATTCCCAAGACATCATTTTATAATACTGATTCTGCAAAATGAACTAATTTAGGTTTCATTTATTTTACAAGGCACATAATATAATGCTGAATTTGCATTATATAAAAATATGGTTCATTTAAATATAAACTTTCCTAAAGAAGCAAAATAATCTAACATTACCCATTAAATTTGTTCCTCACTAAAATAATGTTATAATTATTCTTCAAATAATTTTAAAATAGCAACTACGACTATCAAATACTTTGGAGTAATAAACATAATTTTATTTATAGTAAAGTTTCCATCCACTTGCCAACAAGTGGGATAATACTACTTCCTAGAATAAAGTAATATGGAAATGAAATGGGTACCATGTCCATAAACTGTTTTGGGCATACAAATGATAATGTCTCATTAACTAAAGTATCATATCAGCCTGTCTCAGATCACAGCTATCATTTCACTGGTGTGTACACTAACTCTTAGATAAAGTTAAAATATATCCCATGAGTAAACATGCACACTAACATCAATATAATCACGTCAGACTGGCTTAATTCAAAAAGTGAGAGTGATTTTAAGCTACTGTTTTCTAAACTCCATTCATTTGTAGACTACAAAGGGTTAACTATATAGTTACTTAACTTGAAAAGATACTTGCCAAGTGAATCCTGAAAAAGAACAGAGTTTAAGGTCTAGGAAAACTGAGTCATGAATAAATTATCACTAAGTATATGTCAGGCTGGAGCATCTTATCTTTTTGTTCATTTTTCTTCATGTATTATGTAGCTTTCAAAAGCAAATGATTATGTATCACTAAAAGAGCTGAACTCTTTAAAAAATAAGATAGTAAAAATGGAAGGAAATATAGGATTGAATTTACAAAAAAATATAAAGAAAGAATATAATACATATGCAACTAATTCTTCCTTATTGTCTGTTCACAATACATATTGCACTAGACAGACACAAAAAGAAGGTATTGCTAATAAAAGATCTACAGTTTGACTAGGTACAGCATAATGCCTAATTAATTCCTAGGTATGGTTAGGAACTTACGGTTGTTTTTCTTGCATTTATTTTTCAATTTTTTTCATTAAAAGGCATAAAATTTTGTATAGTCTTACATGACCCTGGGGAGTATGATCACGTACTTTTCTTTCCACCCCTTTCCCTGCACCATTGAGATAAACTCCAGGAGTCCCGACTATGAATCTCTTAAACTAAGCATAATAATCTTGTTTCTTTTAGCAATCATAGTTTTAAGAAGGGGACGGTGACCCAATAAGAAATAACAGGAAATTAGCTATATTTTATATAAAGCTATATCTATAAAGATATAAAAATATTTCCTCATTCCAAAGAGTCTTAGAAAGTCATAGTTCCTATTGGTGCTTTGCAGAGAGTTACAACTGGGATATGACACCTAAATCAACTTCAGTTACTACTCTAAGACTTTAGATTTAAGACTCTTAAGATTAAGCTAACATAGACAAACCAGAAAGAATATAACTGTATATCCCACCTCCACCTCTAGCTTTGAGTGCTTTTACTTATTTTGGGAATAATAAAGTTCTCATTTAGTCCAGTTTGAACTGTGTTTTCTCTCCTTTACAGCTAAAAGTAGACTAATTTATTCAGTATACTTTAATAAGATTTATTATTTTCTTCTCCAGTAATACCTAAATTCCTTTATTTCAAAAAAGACAATTGTTTTAAGAATTTGAAGCACAATGTGGATAAGTCATTGTTTGGTAGTAGCTTGAATTAAAAATAAATGATTATTTAAAAAACATAGATAGGGCCTCCTTGATGGTCCGCAGATCCCCCACTAGGGACAGGATCCACATGGTGCAGCAGGCCTCTCTTGCCTTGCAGGCTGCTCCCCTCAGCAGTGTACTTCAGCCAATCTGCCTGTTCTTTTCCCCACTCTGTCTCATCCCCTACACATCTGGCCTGTACCCCAGTTCTTGTATGCATAAATAAATAAATCTTAAAAAAAAAAACAAATAGATTTACCTCCCTAGCTAGAAGTGGCTATACCACATAACTTCATTTCTTATATAATCCCCTCCAGATCCATCCATGTTCCCATGAATGAGTCTAGTTTTTCATTTCTGATTGCTGAGTAGTATTCCATCGTGTCTATGTAGCACAGCTTC
>JAGFMF010011923.1:1707952-1722921 GCA_019455555.1 Galemys pyrenaicus
TCTGTTGATCTGCCTGTTCTGCTCCCTGCTCTCTGTGGTGAATCCTCTCACCCCCCACACCTCTGGCCTGTACCCCAGTGCTTGTAAGCATAAATAAATCTTTAAAAAAAATAAAAAATAAAAGTTATGAAAGGTTTTGATGAATTAATGCAGACAATATTGAAGGGAGGAGAAAGAAATAGGAAGTAATCACAATTATTTAAGCAAAATAAAATGAGTACTTGAATTTTCACAAAGAAGCTGGCATTGAGAACTGGAATGGAGTTATTGATTGATTGCAGTATATAAGTAAAATGCAAGATAGCAAGATATTCCAAATTTGCATCACTGTCTGTCACAGAACACAATTAAATTAAACAAGATGTAGAAGACATGGAACCAGTTATATACAATATAGCTGATGATAATGACTGTGTTACTTATATGCATTTGAAAACTTCCTTTAATGTAACCAGGTAGAAAAGTTTCAATTGACTATTAAAGCCTAGATTTTAAAAATATGTAGTTTAAAATAACTATGCAAGAATATTATATTTATTGATAGTGTAGTGATCCTGACTGATCAAGAAGTGGGTGTAACTGAAATGGAATGGCTTTGCAGTTTAAAGTGAAAGTGACTACTTATTTCCAAGGACTTGGACAGACAAAGATAAATAAAAGCCTTGCTGTGCTAAGATACCAAGCCCCCAAAATGGAATGGGTGGTTCTGATAATAGACACAATCTAAAAGTAAGAGCTTACAGAGTCAATCTGAGATGCTTTGGACTCCATTCCTAGGGAGTAGGGAGGTTTTCAAAAGCCTTTTTAGGAAGTAGGGGGTTTTCAAAAGCCTTCTCCAGATTTTGGCAATAGCCATAGGAGTCTCTACCAGAGCAGTCTTCCCCTTTCCATGAACTGAGTCTTCCAGTGAGCTGACCAAAATGCTGCAGCCACTCACATACTGGTCCTCTGAATCTCACTTAGTGATTTGTAACCCACATACCCTTTCACAGCCAGTTGAAGGATCTGTTTGCATTATTGTAATGTGGATTTACTCCACTAAGTTATATTGTAATTACACTTGGCTCTCTTAAGTTGTAAGTGAAAACTCTTCACTCAGGTGGAAGTTAGCACATCGCTACCCAAACTTCATGTAGCAAGTAATCATTGACATATATAGTTTGAAGCTATGAGACTGAGTGAGCATAGAACAGTACTTGAGGAGTTTAAAAATGGGAGATGGAAACATGAAACTCTCAAAACAATATTTGATAACCTGAAGAAGCAGTCTTGTACCCAGGCAGAACACCCAAGGGTCCTTTCTTTATCATGTATACAGTGGAAGCAAAAAACAGGTTTGAGCTACAAGCAGAAAGGCATTTATTGGATTGCACAGCAGGAGCAAGATGCCTCTTAGGGTTCAACTAATGTATCCATAATTTATAGTGGGCTTTTTTATTTTATGGAAAGTTTATGCATACTCTCAGAGATACTCATGGGGGTAAACATGTGGATTGAATTTTAGGGAAAGTTTAGGTATTTCTAAAAGGGGCAAGTGAACATGTTCAGTCATTCATCATACATGTCACTTGTGTTCCATCTTTGATACCATTATAATTGGGGAGGGGGTGGACATTCCACAGAGAAGACATGGTTCTATTGCCTGTGCACAGATGCCAACAATTGGCTGGGGCAAATCTGGGCTTGCAGAGGCTTTTCAGGAAATGGCGACTGTGTCAGGGCCAATGCCGTTCATGTTGATCTGCTAGCAAAGCCTGTAAGAAAAAGGATGTAAACAGAGTCATAATACTTTTCCTTTTAATTAAGTTGTGGCATATCACTCAATAAGAAAGACTAAGTCATTATTTGTAGAAAGTTTATAGGGAAAGCAACATGGAGCTTTTGATTCCCTATGGTTATTTTCCAGAGACTAAGATGACTGCTTTGACAATGTTCTCTCATTTTTCATGGTTTTAAGGGAGAATATTCACCAAAAAACTCCAGCCATTCTAGCAAGAGATCACCAGATTCTTTGCTTGGAATCTCATGCAAATTCTATGCCTAAAGTTTCACTCCATGTGGAATATAGAATGTTTCACTCCATGTGATTTCACTCCATGTGGAATACCAAATAATAACAAACCATGGAAATCTGACTACACAATTAAGGCTTCCGGAGGTGGAGGGGGATAAGGAGAGTGGTGAGCCAAGTGTAGATGGTGCCCTATGGACAATGATCTATGCAATAGAAATTGTGTGTGCCTTCATGGTGGGCGTACTGTGGTAATACACACCTAGAGGGGACGACCCTGTATGTCTGAGTAATACACAGTATCTGGAAACAATGTTACCTCAGTTATAAAAAAGGGTATCCTAAGTATATATTTCCCTGAAATTTTAACCTCCAAATTTTTTGGTTAGTTTTGAAAATAAATTAACTGTAGAGAACATAAACTGTGTCCTGCACATGGCACACACACAAAAGTCTCTGTGTACTATTTCAATAACATTACATGTTATTTTTCTGAAATGTTCATTTCTGTTCTCCCTTTGAATAATTTAATTCTATCGATAGTGTGACTACAGCAGTTCTAATTCATTGGTCTTTAGTGCTACTTAAATGGTTTGTATTTCCAGATCAGTGAATAGAACTGCCAAATCTGCTCTCCTTAGGCCAAGCTGTCTATCAAAGGAAGCAATAGTTCTCTCCTCAAACTTTCTTCTATGATCTCAAACTCTCCAATTTCCCAAAATCATAGAAAGAATAAAGTCAATTCATATCATCCCGATATAGTGGATCATTGCTATAGATATATGAGGTTTATTTCACTTGTATAAGATTATGAGACTAAATTTTTATTTCACTGTGTCTGGGGTGCAGGGGAACATTCTACCAGTCTTCTGAGTTATTCTAACACTATACAAATAAACTAATGAATACCAGACAGATTCATAGGAGAAAAGCAATATATTAACATATGCATGGAGAATACACTTGACTGTAAATTCTAAAATATATTGGGGCATACAGGAGTTTATTTTCTGTGCTACACGAAGGAGAGAATGACTTCTTATGTCAGAATCATGCCTCTGGACACTTACTCTACCTTTGTTACAGGACTACAAATGGCAGGAGGAGTGGCCTGCTGTTCCACTACAAGTTAGTTGTGACATTCACTCCTCAGAGACATTTTATGTAGCAGTGTACTGCCGTATCATGGAATGGATCATTTGGGGATGAGCTGTGAGTTGATTGATGCTTTGTTGCCAGGTCTCTGCCTCTCACCATAAGTCAGTGGTACTAGGGCACTTTTATGTAAAGTGTACTTCCTGGATTATGGAATAGATCAATCAGGAGCAGGATTTAAAAATGGTTCAATCAGACTAGAGGGGAGGCACCCTGAAAGTGGATCTGAATCAGGGTTGGAGGGAATCTTGGAACACAGAACACATGGATCATCAGACACAGAGCACTGGAGTAGCAGATGGAGAAGGGCATGGAGAAGCAGCAGCCCAGAGGAAGAAGGGGTCTAAAGAAGTGGCAGCCTCTGAAGAGCAGAAGATGGTCTAGCCTCCAAAGAAAGGAGGAAAGCATCCAGCAGCTGACCTCTGAGGAAGAGAGAGAGGCTGAAGTACTCTGCAGAGACTGGGCCTTGGTCCTATCTCTGACACTGACTCAAAGGATCACCAAAAGCCCTGGGCCTGGTATGTCAAAGAGCTGTTTGTTGTTGGTATAAGCCAACGACTCACAAGAGCTATTAACATTGAGTGTTTCTGACACTACCTCTGCAGGGCAAGTAGTGGTCATTGCTACTGGTCAGTGCTTCCCAGCACTTCTGATGACTGGTGACTATCAACACTGATGCTTTGTGGATGAAGCTGCCAGCCTCTTATGGATACGTAAGCATTTTTGTTTCCACCTGTTTGTAAATAAACCCCATGGTTGTTGTTCCTGTAGCCTGAGGTCTCTAATAATTGTGCACATGGGTGAGACTCCATAGACAGTGACCTGTATTGGGCGCTGTCCTCTGTTAGGCTATAGCCTCTATTGCTATAGCCTTTGATTCTGGTTTGTGGCCTTTTGGCCTTTGTGGCTTTTAGGGGGCTCTCTGACCTCAGAGCCCTCCACCACCCCCATTTTACCTTAAGATAAGCTTTACCTATAAATTGGCTTTTTCTGGAGAAAACCATAAATCTAGATAATGTGCATTCTTTAAGTAACAGTAACAATTTTCCTCTAACCCACAGGACCTTTTTTGACCCTAGTTCTACATAGCACTGTAATACATATTGAAAAATACCAAATCTGGACATCTTCGAAAAAGACTATCTGAACCCACAATGCTAATTGCTTAATCTCTTTAATAGCACATTGTGTAATGCCCAAATTAGCTTCAGGAATAAATTAAATAATATTGATAATAAATTTAATATAAAGATGAATTTCTGATTTTAAATGGATTATTTTTTACATTAAATTTTTATGATTCAGTTACAAATTTGTCAATTTTAATTATGAAAATTTAGGAACATACAAAATAATTTGGTAAAATGTGCAGATAAACATATGAGCTTAAACTTGGTATCAAAAGAGCTGACTAAAATAAACATATGTTGGTTTATGTTTAGACTAGAGGAAAATATATTCTTCAGAGAGATTAGTTTGTTGTGGTGTTTTTAAATTTAGGTGAGCAGTGCTAAAATATCCCTGCCATAAAATATTCCTGCCATGGAATACATGCCATTGGTACAGGTGATTTGCAACACATTAAACAGATGAGCTGTTCCTGGATTTAAGAAAAGCCCAAATAAGAAAATCATTATTTTCATTTAATATGATTAAAGAATTGACTATTTACATTTTAGACTTCTTCATCTTATCTTTTTTGAAGTAGTAAGTTCTACTGACATACCCTTGTCAATTATATTGATAGCTATAAAGTGTACTAGTATGTTACTTAGGCTATTCCAAAAGAGGAAAAATGTATGGTATTATCAAGATTTTTTTTTCTGTTTGAGGATTTTAATAAATGTTGCTTATTACTATGTTCATATTAGTGCTTCAAGTGCAATTATAATAAAACTGAAGGGTGATATTATTATCCTCAGTTTGCTAATATTTAAACTGAGGCTCTAAATTTAAATAGTCATGATTTTGAACATAGGTATTCTTAATTTCATAGTTTGAGTTCTTTGATATATTTGATAATCACTGGCATCATTTGCCAAATATTTCCAGATGTCTACCCTCCAGGAGGACAGTAGAATTGTACTTTCTGAATATTTTGTAATTGAGTGTGACCAGAGAAATAGTTTTAACCAAGTGAGCAAATTGAGTTGTATTTTTTTCAGACTTGAGTATGTTATTTTCTGATGAAACTCTTCTGAGACACATTTCTCTTTGCCACAATAATCAAAGTTCAAAACTGCACCTTATCTTACAGTTACTTATTTATAAAATCAAGGGCCTCCCTGGTGGTACAAGGGTTAAAGTCTCAGTACTATCAAGATATAGGCAGCTACTGCAGCATGAGTTCGATCCCCAGCCAGGGATGGGACCCACATGGCACAGCAGAACTCTCCTGCCTCGCCCACTGTTCCCCTCAACAGTGTATTTCAGTTGATCTGCCTGTTCTACTCCCCATTCTGTCTCTGGTGAATCCTCTCACCCTCCATCCCCAAACTCTGTTCTACACCCCAGTTCTTGTATGAATAAATAAAAATAACGGGTCTCCTTGGTGATGCAGGGGGTTGAGCACTACACTGTGGGGTTTTCACAGCCACTGCAGTGCAAATTCAATAGCTGGTCAGGGAGGGGACCCACATGATATAGCAGACCTCTCCTACCTTGCCAACTTCTCCCCTCAGCAGTGTATTTCAGTCAATCTGCCTGTTCTTCTCCCAGCTCTGACTCTGGTGAGTCTTCTCACCACCCCACACCTCTGTCCTGTACCCCAGCTATTGTATTCATAAATAAATAAAATATTTTAAAAAATAACTCTGGAGAAAAAATTAATCCAGCATGTCAAGCAACATGGTGGCCATATTCTTCTTCTGGAAATATATATTCATATTATAGGCAAATGGAATTTCATTAGAACATTATACACACACACATATAAAGTCATGGTTTTCGGGACAAGGTTTCTAAAAATGAAAATACTTGTTCTGCTATTAACGATGTATGAAAATGTGGTCAATATCGATAGCTTAGTTCATTAAGGCTCATTTCTACCTTTAAGTTGAAAATAAGTCATATTCTCACATTGAATGAGTATCTTAAGGTTGAAAATCTATTTAAGACAGCAAGTGGAATATGTGCCACATAGTTAAAAAGTCACTATAAGACAGAACAAAGCACTTTTTATTTAATCTAAATTATAACGAAGGTACTAACATTAACTAGAGAATTGGAGCACAAGTGAACTGCTAATTGCTTTCAATAATGCAAAGTGGTGAGCTTTGGAGCACAGCCTTAGGATCCAACAATAGACATTTAAAGTGAAAAAGAAGAAACCATTGTTATACGCTACTACTTTTAAGGTACTTATTTTAATAAAACTAACATTTGTGTTTTATATGCACATAAACAATAGATAATAACTTTTCAAAAAAGTTATATTTAAATCTGGATGAAGGAGCTTTCCTAGCATATTTACCCCTTTCATTTATTTTTATGATTCATGCATGATAGTCAAAATGCACAGGAGCTTTAATGTTTTCATTGATAACATTTTCAAAGTTGTGGGAGGTAAAATGTATATCATCTGGCAAATGGTGCTAGATCAGAGCTGGACACACTAATTTCCATCTATAATTACACTAAGAAACATCTAGGAAAAGTGGTTCTGCTTTTAACTTGAGTTGTTTAGTAGCAGAACTATTAAACATTGACTATTCAAGAGAAGGGGTTTTAGCTGGATTATAGATATTAATCCCGAAATCTTCCAAAAATTAAAGGCCAGTTCAGTCTTAATCCTGCTGCCTGTGTCCATCTTCTACAGTTTATTTTCCTCCTTGTTGTTGAAGCCTACTGCAATTACTATGCAATGAACACAAAGTAGAACCCAATACATCTTGTTTTGCTACCATTATTGTTATTATATTCAATCTTTCTCAAGTTTCCATTTTTTTTCTATTGTATTCCTTGCCTTACTTTATGGTGACTGAAGTTTGTATATGTTTAAATTTCTTTCTATAATACATATGCACCAGAATAAAACAAGTTCTCACAGAAGAACTATGTTTTCAAGAATTCTTTCCAGAGAAGAGTGGCGTATGACCTCTTCCTTGCAACCCAGTTGCTCTCTTAGCTTTCCTAACACAAAGCTATGCAGCAAATGCTTGCTATCAACTTTATTCTTTTTCCTAACCTCAGTGTTACACTTTTTTTACATTAATATCTGTATGTGAAAAATAAGTATTCATTCCCTTCTTTCACACTTGGATTTTCTAACCATAACTGATTTCCCAGGTTTCCCTTCTTACATAATTACTAGTCTAAAACTGCATTTTTTTAAGTCTTCAGAATTATTCCAGCTTTATATATCAGTTGGTTCACTGATACATAAATGCACAATGCTCACTTTCCTTTCAACTGAAATAATCTGTTTTCACTGAAAAAGCATTACACTTTTCATTCACAATGCCTTTGTTCTACTATTGCTACTCCTCTAATAATGCTTCATTACATCTATAAAAATCTCTGTTCATATTTCAAAATCAGTTTGAAGTACTAATACTACCACTTCTACAATGCCTTCTTGGTTGAGGTTAATTATAATATGCTCTGCCTCTTTGGACTATTATAATAGTCCCTTGAATTATTTTTAATCTTGGATTATAGTGATAAGCTTTGCTGCAAAATCTATAAATCACTGTAATCTTTTTAAAGTATATTATGAATGTATTTCTTAAAACAGATGTTTATGTAACAAGCATTCAATAAATGTGTTGTGAAGTAAATGAAAGAGCTATTGGAGTCCAACTAGAATAATTTGAAGGTCATATTGATCTAAATATATTTCTCTTATCTGCATAAAAAAATTGGTGCTCACATGTTCACTAAATGCAGTTGTTGATAGAACTGAACTTCGTTAAATTGATTTCTGTAATAACTTTATTGAAACCAATCCATAATTTGTTAAATCATCTACTTATCAAGTCAACTGGACATAATTGACATAATATATATATTTCGAATGAAATCTCTATTTCTTGAGATTCAATACTAGTGTGGTTGATAAAAATGGAGAACAGAATCAAAGGGAATTCAATAACTTAGATTGCTTTGCATTCTGATATTATGTTTTCAAAATACAAGGTCATCAATAATGATACAAATCTTCAGATATAGCTATGCTAAGCCAAAAATTATAAATAAAAAGTAAAACATGCGGCCAATTATTTACATTGTTTATTTCTATTCAATGAAGTGTCTTGTGTTCACCCAAACTAAATTGGTTGGATTAATTTTAATGTTGTAGTTATAACTTATTTGTTCAAATAAGAACTATAATAATTCTGAAGAGTCTGGTCAGAAAAGAAGGAACAAATACAAATTCAAATTCTGAATGGGAAATACATTAATTGAATGTGGACAGATGGACCAATTACAGGAATGTTTGTAAACATTAAGTTATTTGTTATCTTATCAGCAAAATATTAACAGAATTTAAGTTAATTAAAACTCTCTGGTAACTATAGTGTAAGTATGCTGTAACTTTATATGTGATATAAAATTTTCAAAGATAAACTTTATTTGGTACATGATACAAATCTTTAAATTTAAATTACATTATTCTTTCTAAGGTGAGAAAAAGCTGAATAACTATATATGCACTTGAAATTTATTTTGCTCCAACTACTTTTACTTTTTGACTACTCACCCTAGTGTTGAGTCTATCATGAAAAACTATTACGGTCAAGGAGTATATCTGATTATAAAAATAGTTAGACCTTTCTGTCTGGTATACTTACAAGAGTTCTCTTTTAAATCCCATTTTTTAAAATTATGACTTCCAAATTTAGAAGATTAATATAATTTTAATTCAGATTTCAGGATGCAGAGAAATTCAAAAAGTGTTACCTATCTACAAAAGTGTTAGAATAATGAGTCAATCAAATAAAATTTTAATTCTGGACATAGAAGATAATCTAAATGATTATTTGATAGGCTTGACTATATAATCAAACTTACTGATCTATAAGTTTTACATAGACATAGCCAAACACTAATTTCACCCATTAAACTGTGTAGAACAATTTCTATCAAAACATCTTGATCTCCCAAGTTTTGTCCTTGAGAACAGCTGAAACTTATTGGACTGGAAAAGCAAAACTACCTGGAGCAGAAGGTATTTTTAAACACATGTTTTCCCAGAGTAGGCAGCTGCTCGCTGCATGGATTCTTTCAGCACTGCTGTGCTCAGCAGTTAACTTTCTTTACTTGAAGGTACCAGGGCAAGGATGATAACCTCAACACATTGTTTTTCCATTATTTTTACTATGTTCTCAGTACTATCAAAGGACTAATATCTGACAGCAAAGAAATTATAAATAACACTTGGAGGAAAGACAAATTCCTTGTTTAGGAGAAAATATTAATAGCAATATTCAGTCACTTTAGTGAGCATTTTTCTGAAGAGCTGCAAAGCAAGTCCATATTTTCTACAGAGAAAGGGAAACTTCTACCTAGAATATTTCCTTTCCCCTTTTTTATTCCTTGTTTCAAAATACCAATATATACTGATTTTATCAAATAATGCAGTGACATATATATCAAGTGTATAACTTGAATCAAAATGAAGATAATGCTCGTTTTCCTATCACATATTCTGCTTTTGTATATATGGATATGCAAATGCATCTCTTAGTTGATTGCTACTAGAAAATGTTAATACATGCTAATATTTTTCTTAGATATGCAAACCTATTGCCAAGTATGATAATTATACTAGGCTAAAAATATTTATTACCATCCAAAATTTATCTATATATCATTCAAATATGCATCATGATTTGTAGACTTGAAATCTGTATTGATAGTTGTTTTTAATTAAAATGATAATCTTTCAAGGTTGGAATCAAGAAGGTCCTATGTCAGGTAAAATGAGAAAGCAGCATTTTTGAATAAATGTAAAGAAAAACGAATTTCTGGTGGGAGTGCTTAAGTGCCTATCTATCAGTTGAACAAATTAAGATTTTCTCTCCCCAGAAAAAATTAGGAAATCACTAAATGTTTATATTTCTTATCTCTAAACATTGAGTCATCAAGAGTAAACTGCCCTCTTGCCAAAAAAAAAAAAATGGGGAGTTTATGAAGGCATCTAACACCAGCTACCCCTAAAAAGTGAGTCTATTCCTTAGTGCCTTTCCATGGGGCTGCTGATGCCCTGAGTGGTTATAATCAATTCAAGAATAACTCATTCAATGCTACCTTTCCTTGGTATCACATCCAACTCTAGTCAGTGTTCTTCAGTCTTTGAATACATCAGACTGACATACACAGAGCAATTTTTTTCAGTTAGCAATGGGTCCCTTAATATGTAGAAGTAAACTTTTACCAAACTTTTTTTTTTAAAGATTTGTTTATGCATACAAGAGGGGTACAGGCCAGAGTCACGAGAGGTGAGAGGATTCACCAGAGACAGAGCCAGAGTGGGGAGCAGAACAGGCAGATGGACTGAAATACACTGCTGAGGGCAGCAGCGGGCAAGGCAGGAGAGGTCTGCTACGCCATGTGGGTCCCCTCCCTGGCCGGCAGCAAGGATCGAACTCTTGTTGCAGAGGCTGCGGTCTGCTTCATAGTGAGCTGTTTAACCCACTGCGCCACCAGGGAGGCCCTTATATCAAACTCTTAATAAGTACTAGAAAAAAAAGGGGGGAAATATATATAATTCATCAATGATTAACTTATTAATAGACACAAAGTTGAGATTCACTACCTGGACAGGAAGGGTTACATTGTGTGTTGGGCAGACCAATGGTTCCTAAAGATGTTCCTGTTCTAATTCTAAAACCATGAATTTTTTACCTTAAATGGTAAGAAGGACTTTGCAGATGTACTCCCACACTGTAGAAACACTATCCAGGACTCATTATAGTTAAATATCCTTTTAAGAAGCCAATGACCAGATTCAAAGAAATATGACAATGAAATCAGAGATTGAAATGCTGTGCACTGAATATGAAGGATAAGGACACAATGAAAGGATGCAGCCAGTCCCAAAAAACTGGAAAAGTCACAGAAAAGGAAGCTGCTGGAAAAGAAAGTATTCCTGTGGACACTTCGGTACTAACCCAGTAAGAATCATATTGGACTTCTGAGCTTTAAAATTGTAAGATTAATAAATGTATGCTGTTTCAAGTCACTAAATTTGTGATAATATATTAGCAAAGAGAAACTAATACAACCTGTACAGAAAATTATATCTGAAATTTCACTTTAAGAATTTCCTACATTTTTTTAATATGTGCCACTCTTACTGGTGTGATGTGGCATCACGTTGTGATTTTAGTTTGTATTTCCCTGATTATGAGGGATGTTGAACATTTTTTCATGTGCCTGTTGGCCACTGGCATTTCCTCTCAGAAGAAGTATCATTTAGTTCTTCTGCCAATTTTTTGACTGGGTCATTTACTTTGTTTTTCTTGAGTAATGGAAAAGCACAAGGGACTATGGTGATGGTACATGGGTGGATTGCTGGTGGAAATTCTATGGGGACTACACTTAAGAAAGCAAACATTGTAGAAAAATAAATTAATTAATAAAAAATAGAATACAGGGCCTCCCTGGTGGCACAGCAGGTCGAGTGCCACACTGTGAAGTATCTGTGACACAGCAACGTGAGTTCAATCCCCAGCCAGGGAGGGGACCCACATGGCACAGCAGACCTCTCCTGCCTCACCTGCTGCTCCCCTCAGCAATGTATTTCAGTCAATCTGTCTTTTCTGCTCACTGCTCCATCTCTGGTGAATTTTCTCACCTGCCTCTGGCCTGTACCCCTGCTCTTGTATGAATAAATAAAAAAATATATTAAAATATTTAAATATAAAAAAAGACCCTTCAGTCAGAAAACTTCTATTCTATAACACTGTATTATCTATGTCCTACCTGGTTTATATATTTAAATACTTCAAGGCTATTTATTTTATTACACAAATGTTCACCCTACTTTGACCTCAAACAGCAATGTTCTTCTAACAACCTAAGAGCCATTGTGAGAACATCAAATATCTTACCACCTTTAATAGCTAGGTATTGTCTTATTTGTACTTTAATAAAGTAAAACTTCATTTTCAAACCGGTAACTTCACTTTAGACTATCTATGAATCATATAAATGACTATGTAACTTAATAATTATTACAGAATTTTAATTGATTACTGATCATAAATCAACAAGGAAACTTCATTCTATTAGTCCATAGAGCTCTGGAACTAGTTTCCAAATTACTCCAAAGTTAGTCACATAAAATACCACAATTATATACTCCATAGTTAGAAGTCTGACATCCATCTCCCTGAGCTAAAATCAAATAAAGGCTTTTTTTCTTTCTTTCTTTCTGGTGATTGTAAGAGACAATCTGTTTCTTAATCTTTTCCAAATGCTAGAATCTGCCCACATTCCTTGGCTTGCAGTCCCCTTGATTTCTCTTCAACGCCAGCAATAATACATTTCTTTAAACATTCCCACATATACATCTTCTTAATCTAGCTGGAAAATTTCTTCAATTTCAATACATATAATTAGAGTGGCCATTTTGGGTCATCTAATGTAATCTCCCATCATATATCCTTAATTAATAACATTGTAAAGTACCTTTTGCCATCCAAGTGAGCATACAGGTTCTGAGTATAGAATGTATGTATCTTTGAGGGTCACTATTGTGCCTCCCACAGTAATGGACAATATTTTTCTGTTTTTAATGACTTGAGAAATTCCAAGTATATATATAATCAGGAAACATTTTTTTCTGCAGTAAAATGAGCGGTTTCAATTGGCAGAATATTTGTTATTTTTACAGAGATAATGGGGGAGAAGCTACTATCAAGATAAGGGAGGCAAAAGAAATATATATAAAGACCTTCACTTTTAGCTACTTTCAAAAATGATAATAATCAAATCTTAGAAAAAGAAAAAATTCATTACATCAGAATATATAGCTGATGGATTTGTAAAGGACATTTTTGTCACATCAACATACTTTATATGAGTAACTTTGTTTATAATAATGACTAGAGGTGATATATAAAAATAGCTTACAAGGAAAAAGCACTATCAAAAAACCTAAATTTCTAAAATATACTAGTAAGTGAATAATGATGATGCATCCAAGTTCCCCCCCCCTTGTAATACTCATTTTATTCAAGAATTTATAAATAAAAAAATAAAGAAAAATGATTAATTTATAAATAAAATTTATTTATAAATAAATCATTATTTATTCCAAGAGTTTGATATTTGCTTGCTATTTGTATATTATCAAGTGTTCCATTAATCACTTTTAAAAACAGAAAAATCATGATTTAACACAGAATAACAGTGTAGGTATATAATTTGTCAATCTTATTCTGTTAAATAAGGTAAAGCGCAAGAACAAAAAAACTGAGACTTAACTCACTTATGATGCATCATCATACATCTGTTTATACAACTTTATACTCTCATTGAAAGTATATATCTTAAAAAAGTTATCACCATTAAAAAAAGGTAACTGTAAGGAAATAAAGGTGTTAACTAACCTTATCCTGACAATCATTTTACTGTGTATACCTGTAGCGGCAAGAAGGCATACGGAAGAAGTTCAGGCTGGTTCTTACCGGGGCGGGGGGCTAGGTCAAGGAAGGAGAGTCTTGGAGCCCTCGGTGACTTTTCATGATTTTATTAGTAGAGGTGGCAGCTACATGGCAGGCAGGGGTACGGGGGGCCGGGAGGCTGGCAGCCCTCCCAGCCCCCGGTGCATCTCACCCTCTCAGCTGCTTTCTACTGCTGCTGCTCGTTAGTACTTTTGGTCCTGGTGTCCTCATGATGCCGCCCATTTAAGCCCGTGTCCAACTCAGGTGCACCCACTTGCGCATGCCCACCCTGGAATGCTCGCAGCACCGCAGGTGTCCATCATCAGTGGTGGGAGGGTGGAAAGACCTGATTTCTCTAACCCTACAGTCCACCCCCTCAGGTTTTTTCCACCATACAAATTAAACAAGTTTTTTTCTGGGCAAATGGGAACATTGCAGCCATGACAAAAGTAAATACAGTAAAGCAATGCAGCAAAATACAATATAATACAAATGAAACAACCTGGAGGCAAAAGACAAGATCATTGGCACCAGCAGATGATCCACCATATCCGCTGCCGAATGCACTGATCATGCGAGGCGGGAACCACTCACGGCATCTGCCATCACACGCCAAGAGCCGTCAGGTCCTGGCCTTCTCTGGCTGTGGTCTCAGCCACAAGCCACACAAAGCACCCACCCCCAGGATGCTCTCACTCTCGGGATTGGCAATTCTATATTCTTTGGGGATAATCATCCAATCCCCAGGGTACTCTCTGCTGTCACTCCAACACTCGGCTTTCATAGCCACATGTGACACGCAGACCCTGCACTCAGGTCAACCCTGTGCACATGCACATGGGTCAGGGATCCATGGATACAAGCTCCACATGCGGCCTCTCTTGGGTCCCCTTTCGGCTGTGGGCTCCACCACAAGCCACGTTCCTGTCCCATCCCCCAAGGACGGTTCATCAGCTCCTCGCCCTCACTTAAAAGCAAGGTATCACCTACAGGTGATTTTAAGACACTCACTGGCCTTCTTTAACAAACAGGCTGCTTACCAGCCACTCTGGGTTTCCCCAACTTAGTGCCAGCTTATGCCTTCTCTAAGCTTTTTATTTTTTTATTAATATAAAATATTTTAAAATTTACATATACTTGCCATCAATTGTAATCCCCATGTATTCCCCATCACCATCTCACCAGTGCAC
>JAGFMF010011923.1:1749878-1785040 GCA_019455555.1 Galemys pyrenaicus
GGATAAACAGGTGGGACTACATTAAACTTAAAAGCTTCTGTTCAGCAAAGGACACATTAGCCAAAACAAAGCGACAACCCACCAACTGGGAGAAAATCTCTATACTTTTTTAACTGTGTTGAAAGTAGAGAAATGTTAACAAAGAATAAACAGGTCTACCTTATGTTAAAGGTTCAGATCAGTGAGATGATGCTTGTCTGACTCCCTCCCCAGACAGGACCTCAGGATTGCATACAGAGATGTAATGAATTCTAGGATCAGTTTGTAATAGTTGGATATACTTGGAGGAGCATGACCTTAGTGGAAATGGCTCATATCAGTCAGAGATTCAAGAGAGAGCAACATATTGACCAAATGACAAATCAATAAAAGGTATAAAGTTAAATGTAAATGACAAAGCATTACTGTTAGGTGGGCTGGGGGTTTGGGGAAAGGTGTGTGAGGAGGAATGCAACCTTCTCTATCCTTTGAATTTCTTGGCTGAGATAACTCTGTGATAAAACACAGATTACAGGAGGAAAATGAATAAAGTTTAATAATATGAATACCTCTGTTTAGACAATTCCATGGAATTCCAGTAACTCCATGAAATGAAACAACTCACTATATTAAACAACATCTTCAGCTAGAGACAAAAGATGTTGGGAAGTGAAGTGGATTGGGGAGTCAGTTATGGGAGGTTATAAAGCAAAATACAGTTATTTACATGCCTGTTACATAGATTTAAGTTGCTGCTTTCTCTATTCGTAAAAGTTCTAATGATTTAGTCATCCTTCATTTCCTGACACAGAAAGGAACACTAGCAAATGGAAGTTTCCTATACAAATGTACTGTTTCTTACAAAAGGGTAATTTCTATCTAGTTTCAGAACTTATATCTGCTGCTTCTTAAAAATATCCAACTCAAAATAACTCTTATGCCATAGAGGCATATTTTGGGAGTGGCAAATTTTGCTATTCTTCAATCTATAAAGAGAAATGTAAAAATTAAAGTATAGGGAAAATGTAACTTAAAGGAGAATGTAATATTCATTTCCCTTATTGAGAACAGATACCTGCAGGACAAAATGTCTCCTAAAAAGCACAAATAAGTTATAGTTAAGCAATGGTTGTGATTAGCACTTGTGAACAAAGGTGTCTGCATCTGTATAGCAAGAAGATCTAAAGGATGAGACTGGACACAATAAAACTGCCTTATTCTTTGAGTTTTAGTTTTAAAAAATAATCCATTCCCTTTCTGTACAGACAGGTTTTTTTTTTCTTTAAATGGAGTATATTCCAATAGGGTATATATAGGAGGAAATTTAGTTAACTAAAATCTTGCATAGAATTCTCAATGTATTGAAGTCAGATAAAGAGGGCTTATAGGCAAAAGAAAAATACCAGATGGTTCCTCCCCTAGGAGGAATATAAGGGAACTAAATAAGGATCAAGGAAAATAATAATAATAATAAAAAAAACAAAACAAAAACAAAAAGACAAGGAAAAATTCAGGATACTTGGTAGGGAGGGAGAAGGGAGAGGGTTGAGGGCAGATAAGCGCACAAGGGACTGGGTTGATGGTGCACTGGTGAAATGGTGATGGGAAATACATGGGGATTATGATAGATTCAAATATATATAAATTAAAGGGAAAAATAGAATAAAAAAATAAAAATAAATAAAATTAGGGCAGAAAAGAATGAAAAAAAATAAAACTGTTTCCTTACCATCAGAAAAAAAAATATTAATCATGATAATCCCTGCATGATTAATCAAAAAACTTTGATTAAAGCACCTTAGTTGATGTCTGTGATTGAGGGTGAGAATAGAGAAATCATCTGGAACATACCAGTGAAGACAAACTTGGTCCACTGTGTAGTTCACAGTGACTATTCTTTGTCATGATGATAAAGATGACTTTATCCCTAAACCTTCTTTACAACAAAGAAAGAGACCCTGTTCCATCAGTCCTCTTTCCTCTTTAAATTCTGGGGAACTGGGGCCTGCCCTGGTGGCGCAGTGGGTTAAGCAACACACTATGAAGCAAACCACAGCCACTGCAACACGAGTTAGATCCCTGCCTCCAGCCAGGATGGGGACCCACATGGTGCAGCAGACCTCTCCTGCTGTGCCCGCTGCTCCCCTCAGCAGTGTGTTTCTGTCAATCTGCCTATTCTGCATCCTGCTCTGTCTGGTGAATCCTCTCACCCCCCCCCCCCACACCTCTGGCCTGTACCCCAGTGCTTGTATGCATAAATAAATAAATCTTTTAAAAAAATTTCTGGGGACCATTATAGAGCTTTCAATAGTTGAGCATTTTATGAGATGATTTTTATTTTTTTAAATATTAATCATTTTTATTAAAAGTTAGTAAAGGTGGAGAGCTATTTCCAATTGTGAGCTCATTTAATTTGAAGTATTTGTTCTAATGTGTGTCACATACCATTTTGTCACACTGTTGGGGCCAGGGATGCTTAGGTACCCTGAGCTTCTTGACTTCTATGCAGGAAAGTCAGTAAAGGTGAGTTAGAAATGAAGCTTTATTATTAAATAAATCTAATTTAAAAATTAAAATAAGTTAAATTAAAAGCAAAAAAAAAATAAAGTTGCTTTGCAATGATTGTAAAGTTTCAGTTGTACAAGATGAAAAATTTCTAGAGGTCTGCTTGTAGTTATGCTTACAGTTAACACTGTCTATTGTACTTATGGTTAGCAATACTTAATAAAAATAAAGGTGTTAAGAGGCAAAAAAAAAAAAAAAAAGAAATGAAGTTTCATTGTTGGTGGAAGTACACACTCAAGAGTGAGTGCCAGCAGATTCAGAGGAGAATGTGCCCTGGGTCTTAAGGCCTGTAGTATAAACATTTCCTTTGTTTGAGGCGGCAGGGCTCACAGACAGGACCCTGAAAAGGTGTTGACAACTTTTGCTTAACAAAGAGATAGGAAAGGTACAGATTAAGATAATGAGTTAACAAAATTACCTGAGCCCCTAACTTCTTGTTAGTCATTAATAGATAAGACTGATACTTTAGTTCTATAATCAGTGGTATGTGGCCTGAGGTAAAGGAATAAGGTTTGAGTCACTTTGTTCTGAAATGTACTAAATTCCTGTTCTACCTCAAAACTGTTCCAGTGTATACAGCAGTATATACAAGACTTATTGGTATTTCCATCGGAAAGCATTGTTTTGAAAATTTAAAGTTCCAGTAAAGCAAAGAAGTTAAACATTAAGTTTTTATTTCATTATTCATTTATCTTTATCTTCCCTATTTTTGTTTATTTTGTAAACAGAGACCATGACTTTTTGTTTTTATTCAAATTTCAACCTTTGGAAGGTTCTGAAAAAAATGACACTAAGATTCTCAGAGATGGCCTCTTCTAGATGCCCAGAGTTCTTTTATTTAGGATATCCCATTTTGGCTTGCAGATGATTTGGAGTTGAGATAAATAAGGCCCAATAGTGTAAAAAGTTCTTGCCCTTCTCCTAATCCACAGACTCTCTCTTTTAATACCTAGGAAAGTATTAGTCAGGTGTAGGATTATATGTGGAAATGGACTCTTTGTCTGAGAAACCCATCTTTATTTGCTGAATGAACATGAAGTCATTCCCTCCACATCATGTGAAGTTCCCCACCTCTCCCTTGGCAGCCAGCCGCAGTCCATATTCCATTCCTTAGTTCAGTATTTAAATACTCTTCTTCATGATAAGAGGCAGGATTTGCATAATCAGTGTAGATTCCCTTTTGCCTTCTGCCAGCTAGTTTTGATTACTGGATCAGCTCCAGAAGAACCCAGAGGGGTGGAGAGAATTCCCCCTGTGCTGGACACTTTCAACAATTATCATTATGTATATATTTTTTTACATTTATTAAATGCTAAACACTAAACTAGAGAAAAATTAATGTGATGGAGTACATTCCTTTAAGTAACTTTTAAGCAAAAATGAGTGGAGTAAGATATATGCACATATATTCTAACATTGCATGATGTAATTGTATAAATATTGTTTTTAATATCCATAATTATCAATATTACCCTAAATCCAGATATAATGTTTCTGGAATAGAGTTTATTTTTATTTTTATTAACAAAAAATAATATGTGTGAAGACCTTTTTTTGTCCAAATTGTTTCCCTGGAAAACATTTGGAAGAGGACCTTGGAAGAGACACCTGGGTGAGAAACACATGGAAAAGTTATCCCCAATCCCTGGCAGAGATAATAGCAACCATTATCATGATTAGTACTTTGATTTTTCATTTTCTGTCTGTCCCTCTGTCCCAGCTCTCTGGAACCTGCCTAACCCCTTTATTGTAGTTCCTGACCAAAAGTTATTTTAGACTTATGGAGCTTTCATCATTGGCCCTGCTTTGGGCCTTAGATATTTTGGCTGGGTTTTTGCCCACGAATGAGGCAATTTGGGAAGTTTCATTGGAATTGTTATATTTCAAAGAGGATATGCATGGTAGGCTTTTAAATTTGTAAACAAAAATCACAGTGTAACTATAATGATAAAGTAAATGCAAAAATCAGGGATTTCGTTGATGGTGAGAAAATACTCTTGAGGGTCCATTTTGGTTACATAGGATATCTTTCATCTTCAGATTATAAGCTATGAAGATGTGCTCCAAGAATCTTTCCCCACCCCCCAGCCCATGAGATCACATTCAAAAGAATCCAGTGGGAACTTCTATGCCCCATAGGTCATGTAGCCAAATTGGGTACTTTAACCAGTAATATGAGGTATAAACCAACATTAAGCAAGCTGGACTGGATGCTGTCAGGGGACTTTCAAACTTTAAACAGCAAATTATAAAAGTAATTAGTTAACTCACTCAGAGTCCCAGCTGGCAGTGTTTTTGCTGGTACAGTTCCATTTCTATTCTTGGCTTCTGCTGGAGGGCTGATTCAATTTGTGGTTCACATCCATACTAATCACCTTATTAAATGGTTGTTTCACCACACCCTTGGTGTTCACTTCAGAACATACTTCTTTTGTGTGTTTGAATATAGATAGGCTGAGAATTTTCCATATCTTAAAGAACCTGTTTTGTTTTGTTTTGTTTTTTATTGTTGCACAATTCTTTATTTCATTTGATCTGTAAGCAGTAAGTAAAAACCCATCCATTCCTTTCCCACTTTGCTTACAAACCTTCTCAGCTAAATATCTAATATCATGCTTCATAGAGTCTACTTATCACAAAACAGTAGAATACCAACACAAGTCATCTGAATTTTTTGCCATGTTATAGTAAGTAGGGCCTTTCCTCTAGTTTCCAATAACATGGTCCTCACTTCCATCTGAGACCTCATTGGAATGACCTTTAAAGTTTTTCTTACTTTTTTAAAAAAAAATTTAACTTCCTGTTTTATATATATTTGACATCGGGTGTATTCGTCATGGAATTTCCACCACCAGTTCACCCATGCACCATCACCATAGTTCCTTGTGCTCTTCCTGCCCTCATGTTGAGCCCTCTCCCACCCGTCCCCTTAAAAATGTCTCCGATTTGGGCATCCCTGGTGGCGCAGTGGGTTAAACAGTGACCTGTGAGGCAGGCCACAGCCACTGCAGCAGGAGTTCGATCCCTGCTGCAGGCCGGGTGGGGGTCCCACATGGTGCGGCAGACCTTTCCTGCTGTGCCCGCTGCTCCCCTCAGCAGTGTGCTTCCATTGATTTGCCTGTTCTGCTCCCTGCTCCCTGTGGTGAATCCTCTCACCACACAAACCTATAAGATAACTGATATATATTTTCCTTTTTCTTCTGACTTATTTCAGTGAGCATAATCCCTTCAAGTTCCATCCATGGTGCTGCCAATGACATTATTTTTTTGGTTGCTCAATCGTATTCCATTGTGTATATTTATCACATCCTCTTGACCCAGGCATTTATTTTGGGGTATTTGGGTTGTTTCCAAGTCTTACCTATTATAAATAGTGCTGCAATAAACTTAGGTGTGCAGAGATCATAAACAATAGAGGAGAAATCACAACAGGTTCAGTAGACATCAAAAGAACAATCAGATATTACTATGAACATTTATATGCTAACAAGTTCAACATTCTAGAAGAGATGAAAAAATTCCTAGAACTATATAACCACCCAAGCTAGAGAAAGAAGAAATAAAACACCTAAGCAGACCAATTACAAACAGTGAAACAGTCAAAAAAGTCCTCAAAAACAAAAGCCCAGGACCAGATGGCTTCACAAATGAATTCTATCGAATGTTCAGTAACAGAGTACTGCCTATTCTACACAAACTCTTTCAGAAAATTGAGAAAGAAGGAATACTACCAAATAGTTTCAATGAAGCCAACATCACACTAATATCAAAACCAAACAAAAACAACACAAAAAAAAGAGAACTACAGGTGAACCTCCCTAATGAACACTGATGCAAAAATCCTCAATAAAACCCTTGCCAACAGAATCCAACAATTCATCAAAAGGATAATTCACCATGATGAAGTGGTATTTATCCCAGGGGCACAAGTATGGTTCAACATCTGAAAATCAATCAATGTAATCCAACACATCAACAAAAAGAAAAATAAAAACCATATGATCATATCAATAGATGCAGAGAAGGCATTAGACAAAGTTCAACATCCATTTATGATGAAGGCCCTTGAAATTCTTGGAATAGAAGGAACATACATTAACATGAGGAAAGCCATATATGACAAACTCACAGCCAATGTTATCCTCACGATGAAAAACTGAAAGCCTTTCCTTTAAGATCAGGAACACGATAAGGATGCCCACTCTCATCACTGCTTTTCAACATAATACTGGAAGTCCTAGCAGAGCATTAAAACAGGAAAAAGACATAAAAGGAATCCAAATAGGGAAAGAAGAAATAAAACTCTCACTATTTGCGAATGATACATTATACCTAGAAAACCCTAAAAACTCTAGAGAAAAACTAATCAAAACAATGAACCAGTTCAGGATCCATAATCAACACAAAAGTCAATAGCCTTCCTATATACAAACAATCAATCTGAAGAAGAAGTAATCAAGAAAACTATGTCTTTTATAATTGAAACAAGCAAACAAAAATAATGTTCTTAGCCTTACCAAGACCTATTTATGATCATTTATATATTCTCTAGAGAAATTTTTTCCCTTTTTCTCTCTACAGTCTCCGAGAGGTTTTAATATACGTATTTCTATTCAGAGTCTTCATGGTTTTTCTAGTTTATACTCAATACCATCCCAGTGCCTACCCATACCCAGTTTCAAATCTGCTTCCACATTTTTTAGATATGTCTTGCATTGACACACCACTTTTGGTACCAAAATTTGCCTCATTCAACTTGGGTTGCCACAACAAAATGCCATAGATATGGTGACTAAAGCAATGGAATTTTGTTTTCTCAGGATTCTGGGGGTTGACAATCTAAGACTGTGACCATGCTTGGTTTCTAGTTATAGCTCTCTGGCTTGCAGATGGCAGTTTTATTGTTCGGACTTCAGTTGGTCTTTCTTTGATGCCTGCATATAGAGAGAAAGGTCACGAGTGTCTCTTCCTGCATGGACACTGATCTTATTGATTCAGGACCTCACCCACATGGTCTCATTCAACTTTATATACTTCCTTAGAGGCCTCCACTCCAAATATAGCCATGCTGGTAATTAGTATTTCAACCTATATATTTTTAGGTGACACACACATTCATTCCATAACACTGAGGAATTGAGAATGGAAATGAAAAATGATTCGAGGATAAACAGTAGAAAAGACAGACATGAATGGGTTTAAAGACTGGTGAAATGGAAGCATTAAAAATATATATATAAACATGGATATTAAGACTGAGGAAACAGAAATATTATGAGGGAACTAGAGATATGCTCATTTTGATAGTTAAGTGAAGTGATTTTTTCAGCAAGTAAGGACTGAGTCATAAGCTGCCACATGCCATATAAAAGGAGAACTAAAAGATGCTACTGTATTTAGTAACATGGTCATTAGAGGATATATAATGCTCAGTATCATTGCAACTGTGATATTTAACCCAGTGGTAAACATATTTAGTAGACTCAGAATAAGAGATAAATTTAGCAAGTAGCATGGAAATTTGTTCAATAGAGATATTTCCCTTTGGATGATAAAGAAGTTTATGGAAATTGAGTGCTAATTAATAAAATCAACCAAAAATGAATAGAAAATAGATGCTTCCTTATTTGAGGAAATCTAGACTTGATTTTAGACTATAGAAATCCTAAATCAATGAGCTAACACAGAATTACCAAATCAATGAGCTAACACAGAATAGGAGAAAATATTTGCAAAAGACACATTTGATAAAATAACTATTATCCAAACTATGCAAAGAACTCTTATAATTCAACAATAAGAATCTAATTAAATAATTAGATTTATTTAATGGGTCAAAATCATAAGAGATACCTCACCAAGGGGATATATGTGTGTGTATGTATGATATATATGTGATATTTATGATATGATATATAAGCATATGAAACATGTTCCACATAATAAGTCATCAGTACAATACAACTCAAAGAATAATAAAATACTACCTATTAAAATGGACAAAAGTCAGAAAATTGAGAGTGCTTAAAAAAATCTATAAATTATAGTTTCTCTAGAGCAGAAGATACAAGTTCAAATTTCAAAAAAGTGCCCTGAATTCCAGATTTATAAATAAATGTTATTATATTGAATCAATGTGGTCTCTTTAAGAAATGGTACAGATGATTCCGTTAACCACAAAGGACCTATCAACTAATTGCTCAGTAATTTAGCTATACTTTAAAAATTACTAGTTACTATATTGCTAAGTTATCATAATCACAAATTTTCCACTAGAATATAGTATTGCTCTTTAAAATTTTACCTAAAAAAATACATATCAATAAACACATATTGCTATGTACCCTGCATTTCTTCTTTATTCTTTATTACTTAATTCTTTATTACAATTTATTTAAAAATCTCGGGCCTCCCTGGTGGCGCAGTGGGTTAAGCAATGCACTATGAAGCAAACCGCAGCCACTGCAGCACGAGTTCGATCTCTGCCACCAGCCAGGGAGGGGACCCACATGATGTAGCAGACCTCTCCTGCCTTGCCCACTGCTCCCCTCAGCAGTGTGCTTCAGTCGATCTGCCCATTCTGCTCCCCACTCTGTCTCTGATGAATCCTTTCACCTCCCACACCTCTGGCCTATACCCCAGCTCTTGTGTGCATAAATAAATAAATCTTTAAAAATAAATAAATTAATTAAAAAATAAAAATCTCATTCTTTCAAAAACTACATTGGGTTATTTTAAAAATACACAATAACTTTCATTCTGCCATAGAATATAAATTTGGGCACTGTAGTGCCAGGAAGGGCACAGCAAGTTCTCAATGATTCTGAGCAGACGGATCAAGGAGTCCTGGAGACTTCAGTGGCTTTTTAGGCTTTTATTGATATTTATATGAGAGGTACCAGGTACAGGGCAAGCAGGGGGCCAGGAGGCTGGCAGGCTCCCTAGCCTCCAGCACATCTTCACTCTTCTGGGCTCTCTTCTTCTCATCTCTGCTTCTATCACCACTTCTTCTCTTCTCTCTGCCTCTCTTCTCCTCTGCTGCTGTCCTTGTGACACTGCCCTTATGCGCCCATGTCTCAGCCCAGGTGCACTCACTTGCGCATGCCCACTTAGGTATGTGTGCAGGACTTCAGGTGTCCAAAATCACACCAATGGTGGAAGGGCGGAAAAGCCTGATAACTTTTCTCTGACCCTACAGGCACTTTAAATACCATCGAATCAAGAGTCAGTTTTATGGTGAACAATAGAATTGGACTTTCAATTGTGAATTCAGTATAGTATAGACACATGTTGATTTTTAATGAAGCATACCTGAGACTTATATAACCCTATAATACAATGTTATTTCAATAACAGACTGTGTGGTTTTAAGCCAATAAAATTTAATGTTTCCCTTTAAATTTAATAAATATTATCATTTATTGTCTTTAATCAATTTATGTCTAAAATTTAAATTTAAATTTACACCATTTGAGGAAGAAGAAATACGCACAAATATTTCTGTCTTTTTTGTGTGTTTTCTCATAGAGTAATTTGTTAGGAAAGTGGACTCAAGCAATTGCATTTTTATAATTAATTAGTATTTCCTTTGATATTGTTTAAGAATGCAGTCAATTAAACAAAAGGAAAACTCTCCCTGAAGTCCAAAGTCAGAAAGTAGACATTTATTTCAATGGAAACTTTTTCCTAACAAAAAAAAAAAATGAGAAAAATAAAATCATCCTCACAGAGGAACTAATTAATATAAAGTAGGTCTCAGAGACTGCAAGTGTTGCATGAAGTAAAAGAAGCTTGGAGGAACTAATTAGGATTTGTTATTTAAACAGTACTGACTAAAATAACCTTTGAATAAATGCATTTTGCCTTTCATGTGAATAGCTCATAGTTAAGCTCATTTGTTCATGTCATGTGTTTCTGAATCTTTTAACATTAAATCCTATGGGCTAAATACTGAAACATTTGAAGTTTTAAAATAAATTCATCTTTTTATATAACTGCTTTAATATAAGATTCAAACTTTATTTTTGAATAAAGAAATGTATCGGGTCAATGCAAAAGTATCCTTTGATTTAAACTCACATTATTTTACAGCTCATTTTAACATTTTCCTTTCAGTAGTAGGTCTGTATTTCAATAGTGAATAATAACTGCAAAAATTGTACAGTTTTGCAAAATATGAAAAACAAAACATATCTGGTTATAATTAGATATTAAGTAATAAATATCTTAGAGAACAAAATTAATCATAATCTAAATTCATCACTATTGGAATAGTAAGTTAAAATACTCCAAGTTTAATTTCCAGATACCAAATAACATATATTGAGATAAGTATTTTAAATATGATTCATATGTAGTGAAATGCACCAATTTGAATTGCATATCTAAATTAGTTTGACAAATGTGTATACCTATGTAAGTCCTGCCAAATAGATTGGTCACTTTGATATAAAGGTTATTGTTAAAAAAAAAATCCCATTTCTAGGTAATACCCCCAATTAATTCTTATAAATAGTTTTAAGGAGTGGTAAAAATTTCTCCTGAGGCCAACTGACCTAAATGAACCTCAGTTTAAAATAATGCATAGGGCCTTCCTGATGGCACAGGGATTAAAGACACAGCAATATCAAGCTGTCTCTGGCCACTGCAACACAAATTCGACCCCTCCACTGGGGGGATAACCCACATGGCGCAGCAGGCCTCTCCTCACTTGCCCACTGCTCCTCTCAGCAGTGTATTTCAGTAGATCTAACTATTCTGCTCCCCACTCTGTCTCTGCTGAATCATCTCATCCCCCACCCCCCCACACACACACCTCTGGCCTATAACCCGTTTTTATATGCATAAATAAAAAATCTTTTTAAAAACAAATAAAATAATGCATAGTGACAATTCCTGGGAAAGTCTGCTGTAAACATCTTGGAGAGTATCTATCATTTATGTCCTTTCCTGAATGCCCCCCCCCCCAAAAAAAAGTGGTTTTATTTTTTGTTTTGTTTTTACATTTTAGAAGGAATAGCTAAGGGAGAATTATAAAGAAAGGCACCTGCACAGTCACAGGGAGGCAGGAGAGATGCCTCTAAAAGTCAAATGAAGTTTTATTCTGAATCTTATTCAGTTAATATTGATCAATCACCCTAAGAAAACGCTCCTCTTCATACTGATGTTTTTCCATAGGAACATCTCTAGGAGAGAAATGGGTACTATTAAAATTCATCAATAGTTTCTCCCTATATGCTTTCAGGTCCTGGAATTATGAGAGCATGTTAATATACATGAATGAACTATAGTTAAAAATTGAAACTTATTAATACAGCAGCAAATGTACATAGTATAGAAAATATTTTTTTAGATTTATAAAATTTTCTCTATGTACTGATGAAAATTTATTTTGAAAAACATATGAAAAAGGCCAAAAATGCAATGCAAGAATTTTGACACTGGTCTGTGGCAGTTTCCACCTTAGCAGTGTAACAATACATTCCCTATGATATTCTAACCAAGTATAACATTCTAATACCTTCTTCATATCATGTCTTATAAGTAGAAAGGAGTATGGAATAAATTTCTAGGATTGCTTTCCCCCATATAAGTTTCTCTGATTAAGTTTCATCTGATATTAGATAAGCAAGTAAGATAGTATTTGTTTATATGAAAGGAACAACTCTGAGGCTTTATCTTTAAAATGAGTTTTCACTCTCAAAATATGGTCTTCTGGTTTAATTTGCATGTTTAATCACATAACTGGTTTTATATTAACATAATATCTTATTACAAAATCCATCGGTGTTTCCATGTGCATTTTAATTAAAAATCCAATATTTCATAGGAAATTTATTTTGAAAAATAAAATTGTGGGAAAATCAAATTTGGATATAAGAATACACAATTAAGTTTTTCCTGTGTCCCAGTAGTTCATTAAATTATTTTACTATTATATATAAAACTTTTTCAATACTGAGCTCATGCCACTTAGTATATGTCCTAGCCAAATACTGAAGAAGAAAAAGTGATCTTTTTTCTCATAGAGTTACTATTTCAGTGACTGAAAGTAATTAGATGAAGTTGTTAAGAGTAGAAACAGGCTAAAGATTTTGTAAAGAGCAATTCTCAAGGTGTAGGTGACTCTAGTTGATGAATGAATAGGAAAGTTCACATAAGTGGCTAACTTCTCTTCAGTAGTTGGTTCCCAGAAAGCTGCTTGACTGTGGAGATGTGTTGATGCAGGTGACGGGTGCAGTGTCCTCCGGACTTTCTCATTCAGTCCATCAATAGAGGGACAAATTGTCCACTTTATTCCCCATTGAAAATTTGACACACAGGAATAACTTTTGGAAGACAGAAATGTCTGTTATATGATGTTCATGTTGCCTTTCATATGTATTAAATAATCTTGTATTTATTTCTTCACATTTCAATTACTCAATTCTGAATTTCTTGAGGAAAAATACAATTCTTCTTTATATTCACAAGTCTTTATATTTACAGTACTTATAACAGTGACTGAAATATAATAAATGTTGTATAGTTCAGCAATAGGAGGGAAAATAAATGTGAATATCAATTGAAATAATGACAGCATTAAATTAATGTTATATTATCTTCTTACAAGATATTTTCTTTGTCATAATAAATTTTAAACACTATTGTTAATCTCTGGAGATAAATGCACTTTAGAAATCATAATGTGAGCAAATCTTATCTGATATGACATTTGTAAATTCTGTTATTCTTTGAAGTAAATTAAGCCTTTATAACTTGAAAAAATAGCAAGTCTCTGAACATTTTTACACTGAGGCCTGTGGCACTTTCTCTAACTGATATAAAAGTAGAATTATACCTGGTCACATCTCCATCAAAGTCAGGATATAAATTTTTTAAATATCTAAATTAGAGTTAGCCTATAGTACATTCTAGACAAAGTACTTAGGAAGATGAAGGTGATACTCCTGTAGATCAAAATTGCACTGATAACAAAAAAGAAATGCCACAAGCATGTTGTCCATAAACGTGCAGATGAAAAATCACACTAGGAGAACATTTTGTTATCAGATTATTTTTCATCCTACACTGTAAACATTAAAATGAAATCATCATGGAGCAATATAATATAGATGTTGTCATATTATTTCAGATAAATCATTTTCCATACCAATCATTTTAGAATAAGGTATGATTAGCTCTTTTAATCCAAAGGGGTGAGGGGTTCATGAGAGAGAAACAGAGACCCTAAGGGTTAGACTGTAAGGAGAAGGTGGAAATGGAAATTACTGGAAGGTCTGAAGAATCCTAGAGTTGAAGGAAGAGGTGCTGGACTTCCTACAGCGTAGCCCAAAATCTCAACTTGATGATGATGATGATTTCTGGGCTCTTATGTATTCCAATTCTCCCTTTAAGTTTAGAGTAAGGTTACAATTCCTTCTAACCTATGCCATGTACTTCTGGACATGTGTTGTGAATAGAAATGGTATATTGCAGGTGAGAAATGATATTGAATTGCTATTATGAGACTCCATAACAGATGTCTATCCATTGTCATTTCTCATATTACAAAATATGGTATTTTAATATGATATTCATTATTTTTAATTTACATATACCCATCAATGAACTTGTACTTCATTTTTATTTTTTTAAAGATTTATTTATTTATGCATACAAGAACTGGGGGGCTGGCCATAGTTGTGGGGGATTGAGAGGATTCACTAGAGACACAGATGAGAACAGAACAGGTAGACTGACTGAAATACACTGCTGAGGGGAGCAACAGGCGAGTAAGGAGAAATCAGCTACGACATGTGGGTCACCTCCCTGGCCAGGGATCAAACTCATGTTACAGTGGCTGAGGATGCTTCACAGTGCGGTGCTTAACCCCTTGCACTACCAGGGAGGCCCTTGTACTTCATTGTTAAAGTGTAACGACTTTAGTAATATCATGCTTAAAAATGTAGTCACTTTTGTTTAAACTTAAGGTTTGAAAATTATTTCTCCCCAAGTATGATATGTATATTTAGCACTACACATTTTCCTGGAATTTCCTATGTTTGCTGCTGTGAGTCAAGCTTATCCAGGATACATGAAATAATATAAATATCAAATATCAATGGTTTTATTTCTCATTTATACTAGTTATCCATCAAAAGTCATCCTAGAATTGTGCCTGACATTGCCATTATCCTTTCCCAGTTACTCAAGATAACAGAGAAGTTACTATCTGCAATGTTTTTGGTAACCATGGATAATCGTGGGTAATCTGTGTAATATTGACTTATAGTAACAAAAGCAGAAAACCTCCCATTAATTCCAGCAATATATGTAGTAGTAAACATATAGGCCAAAGGTAGGGAGAAATAATTCCTAAACAAGAGTTTAAACAAGAAGAGACTAAACTGGTTAACAATATGTTACAAAAGGTTTTAGTTTGTCTTATCAACGTACCCACTTCTTTTTGTTAACAGTAATACCAAAGTATCTGAAATCACATTTACCAAATTCTAACTAACTTTTATTGTGGTAGAATTTAAAGCAAAATTTTATTCATTGCATTTTCTCTATCACATGAATTTGCTTATATTTTTTAAATAAGCATTTATAATTTGAATAAAATTCTAAAATTGAAATTAAAAAATAACACACATAATCCAGTATGAATCTTTTTTAGGAGAAGGTTGGAATCTATTAAAAGCCCACAATCATAAAGTTCAAGAAAAATTAGTAATTCCATTTGTATTTACAAAATTTTAAACAATAACTCATAAGTAGGCTAATTTTAGTGTCCTTGTGCCTTGAAGATCTTTTCTTGAATATTTCTGAAAGTTGTTTGTCAATTGATTGTGCCACTGAACAGTCTAATCATTTATTCTTTATTGAGGGAAGGGTTAGAAATGAGGTGTAAAATAAGTCTAAATTTAGAGACACTAAGTTTTATCTGTTACATGGGAATTTTTTTGATAAATCGCAATTTTTGATAAATCTTGGGTACAGAAAACATGGTGTTTATATTAATTAATTGAATAAGATAAAAATAAAGCAAAGTGTTATCTTCAAATTTACTAAGAACTAGGTCTTAATTCTTCTAACCACAAAAAATAAATTATAATTATGTGAAATGATAGTGATATTAGCTAATGCTACAATGTAATTATATTGTCATATAAAATGTATCAGATCAACAAGTGGTATACCATTGGAAAGACTGATTTGTTTTGCCTTTATAAACTATAAAATCCTGCCATGTCTTTATCTCATTGCACTGATTGCTTCCTTGTACACATCTTCACTTCAGCTTGTTTTTTTTTTTTAATGTCGCCTTTAAATCCACAATGCAAATAGTTGCAAATTAGTTACTCATCTATGAATATGTATTTCTGGGCAGCATAAAACCTCATTGTATTGCATTATCCATATGTCTCTATTTTTCTTTGAAGTTTAATTTAATCTGACTTTGATTTAAAAACAGCATTTTTGTAATGTCCACTTTTGTCCTTACTTCTATGTACCACTGCCATTTACTGGAAGATTATAGGCTTACTAAAAAATGCACTTCTTTTTTAATAGAAAATTTACTTGAAAATTTGAAAGAGCACTTTTATACTCATATAGAAACAATTATTTTAACTTACATGACACAAAAATAAGTTAGGAAGACAATATAGGCTAATGAATTGGCTGAATGTTCTTGAATTGTCTTTGGAATTAGAGTTTACCTTTTCTGGGCCTCCCTGGTGGCGCAATGGGTTAAGCAACGCACTATGAAGCAAATCGCAGCCACTGCAGCACGAGTTCAATCCCTGCCTCCATCCAGGATGGAGACCCACATGGCACAGCAGACCTCTCCTGCTGTGCCAGCTGCTCCCCTCAGCAGTATATTTCGGTTGATCTGCCTGTTCTGCTTCCCTGCTCTGTCTGATAAACCCTCTCACCTCCCACGACTCTGGCCTATACCCCAGTGCTTGTATGCATAAATAAATAAATCTTTAAAAAAAAAAAGTTTACCTTTCCTGAAACACTTTACTCAGCATTGTCAGTGTCTTCTTTGTCCACATAATTTTGTCTCTGTAACATCAAAAGAGGTGAGAATACATTCTGCCTTTAAAAACAAACAAAGAAGCTCTCCTCTCCCTCCACTATTTTCTTCCAAGTCAGTGAACTTAAGTCTACCAAAAGTTGCTCAAAAGTGGTTTTTGAACAATACTAGAAAGTGTATTTCTTTTTTAAATGGATTGCTAATTAAAATAGTGAGGGCTTTCTTTATCCTGACTTAACCCCAACGTTAACATCTTTGTTATTTTTAGGCCAGCAGCAATTTTGTGATGCTATTTTCTACATTGTGATTTTAGGGACACTGACGTCTTATGAAAAGTATTGATTTGAGGACGTTTGAACAAGACATATGCATAGAAAGCACTTCATATGGTATCATGTTCATATTCCATAATAAAATATATTTATGCCTAGTAGTTTACTAATAAAAAATACTTCATACTTTAGAATAAAATGTTGAAATTAGTGAGGATATTATTTAAAATTTTTATTTCCCTTAGTGGAGATCATAACTCTCTGTTTCTCATATTCAACAGTTTACTAAAAAGAAATTCAGTATTTTGAAATGTAACATATCCCTGTAAGAATAAATATTAAATGCTCCCTGAACATAAAAATTTGAAAAGTTATCCCATTTTGCAGATGCAGTATCTATTGGCATTTGGTCTGATTGTGACTTGTTTGTTTATAACATTTGTTTAATTATCAATACCCTAGAGCTTATTATACCTAGTAAAATTTGGAAATTGTCCTTACATCTTCATATTTCTCTTTCTACCTTATGATTTTATCCAATGCTCCTGGATATTGTCTATTTTTTAATTGATTTTACAATAGATTCTTTGTCAACTCTTTTTGAAACTTGAATACTTTTATGAAATCATATGTATTATTTGACAAATTAATTTTTTATTTTTCATTCTTTATATAACAATATCAACACAAAATTAGATTATAGACAATAAAATATAATAACAATATTTTATAACAAACTGAATATCTTCATCCTTAGTCCTGTTTGCTAAAAATGACCTTTGATATGAAAGAGGTAGTATTACAAATACTTTGACATATTTAACTAGCAAAATATAAATTTTAGAAGTGTATGCATTTTGCCATGTGCTTTTGTGAAATAATATGTGATGAACGTATATGCAAAATATGTTATGAAATAAGTCATACAGAAAATTGTTCTATATTTGATTGTTATAATAAATATTATAACTAGAGTTAATAGATAGTAAATTGGTAGATAGATAGATAGATAGATAGATAGATAGATAGATAGATAGATAGATAGATGAATGCATGTATTTCTAATTGCTGGGTAGTATTCTGTTGTTAGATGTGTCAGAGTCTAGGCAGATATTTTCAATATTGAAAGTTACTCTATTGTTATTTAGTCATCATTTCACTATTGAAAATAATTCTAAGATAAACATATCTTTCTGTACAAGTATTTCTATGCATTTGTAGAAATAATTATATAGAACAATTTTTTAGATATGAAGTGACTGGTCTTAAGGTATATACCTCTTTATTTAAATTTATACTGCTTCACTGGCATTGAGAAAGCTGGTGGTGAATTGTTCTCACAATAATTGAAACTGAGAGTGTTTTTGGATGCATAGTGTGAGGATTCTCAAATATGGGCCATGATGACTGGAGAAAATATATTAGTAATATTTAATTACTTTCTATAATACAACTGATTTGCATGTTTTATATGTCTATATAAAGTTTTAAGTATTTGCTTACTGAAAATAAATGTTCAGTCACTCTGTCCAGTTTGTATGGTGTTGTACATTTTTATAATACCTTTATATAAATAAAATTACAAATTACTGATAACATGTTTCTCCTCAACACTTTCAACATATTTTAACTTTTTATGCTAGTCTGATGAAAAAAAGTCTGTAGAAAGATTGATATGCAAATTTTTTTCTTTTGGAAATCAACTTACAAGCTGTAAGTAATAACAAGTATAATCAGGATTTAATTTTATATTTGAATTTTTAATGAACTATTTGAAGGATTTATTTTGAAGTACGTTTACTTTATTTTTGACTGATACTTGTTGAGGTATTTTTACATATACCTTTCATATTTTTCATAATTTCACAAATCTATACATATGTCACTGAATATTTTTTTCAGTTGTATTTTCTTAAATCTCTTCTTTGGGTATTGTTGATATGTGTGTGCTCGCTGTTATTTTGTTTCTCTACAAAATCCTAAATTCCCATTTACCCTGGCAATCTGCTAGCTTCTATCTTATCCTCTAAAACATTAATTATTTCGTTCTTGCTTTCACATATCTAAATGTTTTACCTCAAATCTATTGTAAAATTTCACTTTTTTATCGTAAAATTCACACATCAGATTAAAGTGAAATATTCCTTTATATTTAGTTAATGCACAATGCTGTGCAATTAGTTTCAAAATATTTTAAGCACTCCCCCAAAACAATGTTTACATATTAAACAATTTTTCCTTATTTACTCCGATCCCCTATTCCCTAAAAAACACCAGTCTTCTATGTTCAATGTAATTACATATTCAAGATTTGTCATCTAAATGGAATCATTCAATATGACTTTTAAAGTCTTAACTTTTTTACTTAGCCTTATGTTTTCCAGGTTTATCCATATTTTAGAATATGTCAGTACTTAATTCCTTTCATGACTGAATAATGTTCTGGTGTATTTTTGTACCACAATTTGCTTATCCATTTATTCACTGACCTTTAGAATGTTTCCACACTGACATCTTGGCTATTGAAAATAATTCTGCTATGGACATCACTGTAGAAGCACTGATACCTATTTTCAATACTTTGAGTTATATGGCTAGCAATGGAATTGCTAGGTCATATGGTAATTCTATGTTTGTGTTTTTTGAGGAATCATCAAAGTGCTTTTGATAGCAGTGGAACCATTTTACATCCCCACTGACAATGTACTCGAATTCCAATTTCTTGCCAACACCTGTTATTTTCCATTCTTTTGATTATAGTCATCATAGTGGGTGTTTCCTTAAAATTTTTGCTTTATAATTTTTTCTCTCATTTTACAGAACTCATTTTTCTTGAGACCAAAATATAGGTACAATGTAAAATAATGTGTCTTATCATAACTCTCTTCAAAGTGTTTTCCTTTACACAATTGTTTAGAATCTTCTTTAAAGTTATTATGTCCACAGATACATCTTAGGATTTTCCCAATCACTTATGTATACTAATGTACAATATCTGGTGGGGGAAAAAGTTCTGCTCTGTGGACAGCTATTGCATTCTCCCTCCTCAGAGCTTTTGTTAATTTCAGAATTAGCTCCTCCAAATTATTCATTCAGGTATTTAATTAAGTATTTAATAGACTTAGAACATAGGGAGAAGATCTGAATAGATGTGGGTTGTTCCAACAGAGCCAATTCCTACCTAAATAATTTAGTTAGTGTGGTAAAGCTGACATTTTATGAATTATTTTCATGTATGAATATAGTTTTTCTTCTCATCAGCTTACTCTCATGACTTTTATGTTAACATGCTTAGTGGTGAGAGACTGTGTCAACCTCTCAGTCTTCCTGGTTGTTATATGTGCAGTTACTTTTGTACCCTTTCAGCATTTATGAGTATTCTGAGTCTGTATAGGCAGGTAGTAATCCATCTGCCCATCACCCCAACTTTAGTTCTGGTCTTTGCATTCCTAATTCCAGGAGAGATATAGCAATCCTGAAGATATTTTCCCACACCATGGTACAATAGAGGGGTTAGGATGACCTTTTCCCCTAAAAACAGCTATGAAAAAATAATATTTGCTCAAAGGAAGATTTGGAAGTTCAACAGAATCCTAAAAATTTTCTTGTTGTCACTGAATACCCACTATCTTCTCAAAAATGTGACAATTTTAATAACTCATGTCTGTGTGTGCTATAACAAATAATTATTTTTTTCCTCCCAGGTGGTCTGGCAGTTAAGTCTCAGCATTATCACCACTAAGGACTGATCCATCCCTGGCCAAAGAGGTGACCCACATATAGTGCAGCAGACCTCTCCTGTCTCCCTTTCTGCTTCCCTCAGCAGTGATTTTCAGTCATTCTCTCTGTTATGCTCCCAAATTTGTCTCTGGTGAATTCTCTCACATACTCCCAACCCACACCTATGGGCTACACTTCAGTTCTAAGCAAAAATAAAATATTTTTTCAAAAAATAAATAAATAATATTTTCCTTCCTCTAAATTATAGTATTAAAACATTTTCTCATACAGTTTTAAAGTCTTAATCATAATATATACCCTTTAATTCACTCAGCAAATATCTAGTAATTAATTCCTAGGCGTCAGACTCTTTAAAACTCTAGTCATCTCATTTAGTTTCCAGAGAGGAATAAGAGACCAGATACCTTGTCCTCTTTTTAAATATATTTTATTTTCAATTATTATAGTTCCTATTTTGTTCTGTTTTTAAATATGCCAAAACATAAGCAAGATGTGCCCAAAATTATCTTAATGGCATATCTCACAGGTTAACTCATCTTGCCTTTAATCCATAGATGGAATATAGCATAGTTTAAGAACATGTCTTTTAAAGAGCTTGAATTTTAAATATAGATTAGGCATAAAATTCTTTACTAGGATATGCTAATTGTGCATAACTTTTGGCACATGATGCAAATTTTATGCCTTGGTTTTATGTTCCATAAAATAAAGTTATAGAACATCATGGTTAAGATCATAGATTTTGAAAGTAAGACACACATAGACATAAATCCTAACTCTGACAACTAAGAATTAAGTAGTATTTAGAGTCTTTAAAGAAGTACCTAACCTAAAACGAGGCCATGAGGGGAAGTAACCTAATATGTCTGATGTCCTTATACAAAGAGGAGGTTAGGATGTACAGAAACCAGACATGATCATGCACAGAGAGATGACTGTGAATACACAGCAAGAAGATAGATATTTACAAGGCAAGGAAGATGGTCTCAGAAGAAATCAAACCTACCAACACCTTGATCTCAGACTTTTAACCTCCAGAAATGTGAGAACATAAAATTTTTGGTTTTTAGGACACTTGGTCTATGGTATTGTGTCTGGCAACCCTGGAAAACTAATATATTGGTTTTATAATCTTTTATAATGAGCATTAAATGTATGTCTTTTGAAATATTTGTATTTAAATTGGGTGAGCAAAATATATGTATAATAACACAATGCCTAGGATATTTTATGTACTAAAATAATATTAGTCAGTAGTAGTAGTAGTATTTCTAGTAATCACTAGAGTACCATAAACAATTAATATTATCATCATCCTAGAGTCTAAAAAGTTACCTATTATCACAATATTTTGCTGTTAAATTAATATATTACAAAATCACATAAATGTGTGTGTGTGTGTGTGTGTGTTCATTGTTAGGCATGTCAGGACAGAAGTCAAGTGCAGAGCATAAATGGCCTTTAGTTTCCAGTATTTCCCTGTGAATCACACTTTTTTTTCTCAATGGCATATCCAGATAGCTTAGAACTGACAAAGTTTTTAAAAAGCTGGCAGGTAAGGAGACTGTGAGAGTTTGCAGTTTTATGGTTTTACAAAATGTATTTCATTGATCCATTGGGAACATTTAGAGAGTGAAAATGATAAGTGTACTTGGATCCTCTAGGGAGGCCATGTACCTGTTGAGGACAAGAATGCTAGATTGGTAATCAGAAGAACTTGTAATGAGGCCAAATTCTGCTAGATTACAATTACAAATTTTGGAAATTATAAGCATCCTAGTGTCAAAATTTCTCACCTTACCTTGAGAATTAAATATCAGTTCTTCAGGAAAAGTTACCATTAACCTTAAAATCACTCATATATTCATCTAAATTTTCCTGAATTATATTAAATAATGTGTCTTGGAATAGTTATTTTTGTGATTATTTGTGTAAATTTGCATTTTTGCCCTATACTTTAAGTTTTAAGGGAGTCTATTTTGCTCAATGTTGAATCACTAGTACCTAGTACTGAGACTGCCAATTAGGAAAAATAATGTCTTCTAAATGTGAATGCAAGGCTGTGTGCCTGGATCAGTGAAGAAGAGAACAAGAGAGCATTATCCAATGACTTCCAGGATTCTGGTTTTACTAGTTTAACAGTTTTATTTCTATCAGGGTCTTCATTATCTAGAAGGTTCCTAGTAGCCAAACTTAGAGGTTCAAAAATATTTCAGCAACAAACACAATTTTGCTTAGATGGAGGTGGGTAAAATAAAATGTTCAATGGTTTCTATTACCAAATTATTCCTTATTTGAAAATTTTCTTCAGTTTTATATTAAGAAATAATCTACCTTTTCCCAAATAATGCTAATTTAAAATCAAGATACAATGGGTTAAACATCTTAAGTATTATAACATAATATATAAAATGTGTATTTTATAATACTTTAATATAATATTTAGTAATAAAAATGATGTAATAATATGATACATTCTACTACTCTAATTTTGTCATTTTCAATATGCAATACTTCTTGGAAGAAAATGAATTGCGATTCCGAAAAGGGATGCTTTGGTAAGAGAAAGGTGTAAGCATAGACATTAATTGAGTAGAATATAGCATGATATAAGGCCACAGTTTTTTAAAAGTAAAAAGTAATGTTTATCAATCAAAATTGTCTTAAAGATAAAAACACAAAAGCCTATATACTTTGCAGAAAATGATCTGTGTTGTTTTTTTTTTTAATTGAAAAAAGTTTTAGAGATCTTTTTTAGGGAATATTTGAGTATAAAACAGGCAAAAAAAAACCTCAAACACATTTCAAAAATTTTAGTTTTTAAACTAGTAGGCAACCATAGACTCTGGGGCCTGGGGGTTTGGGGGAAGATGTTTAGAAAGTATAACTTCTCCAAAAATGTTCAACAAAGTGGCATGATGCAAAATTAATATTAAAGTATCAGTTGCCTTCCTAAATGCAAACAATGAAATAGAAGAGGAAGAAATCAAGAAAATAATCCCATTTACATTTACATAAAAAAGATTTAAATATCTGAGAGTAAATATAAAAAGGAATAACATAGCAAATGAAAACTATAAGAAACTGTTAATAGAAATAGAAGAAGATACAAATAAATAGAAAAATATCCCTTCCTCAATAATTAGCATTGTTGAAGTACGTCATCTTATGCAAAGCAATATACAAAATCAGTGCAATCCCTACAAAATTTTAATTGCATTCTTCAAAGAAATAGAATGCACATTAACAAAAATTCTATGGAACCACAAAAGAACCCAAATATCCAAAGCAATCCTGACCAAAAATGAAGAAGAATCATTACATAACACTCTCAGATTTCATACTACAAATCTATAATAATCAGAACAGCATTGTACTGGAACAAAAATTGACAAAAGATCAATGGAATAGAATTGAAAGCCCAGAAATCAACCCATAACTATACTTGCAGTTGATAGATAACAAAAGAGTTAAGAAATGTATTGAAGAAAGGAAAGCCTCTTCAATGTGAAAAATAATTAAAATAGACCACTCTCTCACATCACACACAAAAATTAACTCAAGATGGATAAAATTTGGGTGAAAAACCTGAACCCATAAACTAGATAAAAGAAACATATGCAAAACACTCCATAACAAAGGTATCACGGGTGTCTTTGTGAACTCATTTCCAATAGCAAGAGCAATAAAGAGAATATAAATAATTGAAACTGCATCAAACTAAAAAGTTTCTGCACAGGAAAGAGTGAAATGTCACGAAAAGATACCCTACTGGATAGGAGAAATATTTTGCACACCATATATCTGACAAGGGGGTGATATATAAGATCTACAAAAATCCATACAACTCAACAAATAGAAAAGAGATAACCCAAAATGGACAGAAAAGCTAAGTAGGCACTTCTCCAAAAAATACAAACAGATGACCAATAGGCACATGAAAAAAAATCAAAACCAAAATGAGATAATTAATCTCATACCTGTGAAAATGGTTCATATCAAAAGACCAGGAAAAATAAGTGTTGAGAAGAATGTGGAGAAAAATAATTTTATTATTATTATTATTATTATTATTATTATTATTATTATATTTAATTGTATTTGACATTGTTTGTATTCCCCAGGGGGTTCCCACCACCATTTTCACCCGTGCACCGTCACCTCAGTCCCTTGTGCTCTTTATGCCTCATCACCGTCTTTTACTTTGGTGGGATGTAGACTGGTCAGCCCCTGTGGGAAATAGTATGGAAATTTCTGAAATTCCATATTCCAAATTTCTGAAATATTGAAAATGGTCTACCATATGATCAAGCAAGTCCACACCTAAGGTTTGAAAAATACTATTTTGAAAGGACATGTGCACTCCTGCATTAATTGCAGCACTAGTTACAGTACCCAGGCTATAGAATTCAACCCAAGTCCCCAAAGACAGGAGGGGGGATTAGGAAGATGTGTTACTTACAATGGAATACTACTCGGTTATAACAAAGACAAAATCTTGCTTTTTCAAAAACATATATAGGACTGGAGGGAATAAAGCTAAGTGAAATAAGTCAGGAGAAAAACAAATACCAGATGGCATCTCTTATATGTGAAATATAGAGAAACGAAAAAAAGGGTTAGAAAAAGCCAAACTAATAACAGGCCCTACTCAACTGAAAGTATGAGGCCATCAGAGAAGAATAAGAAGGGAAGAGAAAAAAGTGGGGAAGGAACACAGAGGACTATACTGAAAGACTATGGGTGCCTTGGTGGTGGGTATTTTGTGGTACGAACACCTAAAGGGGACAATATTGATTGTTCTAAATTATATACAGTGTTGTAAACCAATGTCACCTCAATTAAAAATTATAAAAAGTATGTTTCTCCTTTTTTTTTTGAAAGAAGTATATCAACTGCTGTTAAGATTTTCAAAATACCCTGGTTAAGGGGCCTCCCTGGTGGTGCAAGGGGCTGAGCACTGCACTATGGAGCTTCTGCAGTCACAGCATCACAAATTTGATCCCTGGCCAGTGGTAGGACTCACATGGCGCAGAAGACCTCTTCTGCCTCACTGCTGCTCCCCTCAGCAGTGTGTTCAATTGATCTGCCTGTCTCTGGTGAATCTTCTCACTGCCCACCTCTGGTCTGTACCCTAGCTCTTGTATACATAAATAAATAAAATCTAAAAAAAATACCCTCATTAAAGATTATTACAAAATTAAAGTTAAAACCATATGTATTTTAATCATCAAGTATTTTAACTGTTAAGCACAGTGTTTCAAAGGAAAATAACAATTTTTTTGGGAAAAAAATTTCTAGCCTTTTGGCCAATGAATCCAAATTCTCAATAACTAAAATACATCTGTAACTTTAATGTTCCGTAATTTATCTTTTGTGTTTTGTTTTTTGTTTTTTTTCTGACAGATTTTTCCAACTGTAAAGACTGGAAAGGTTATCTGTTTCTGTTGCCATACCACCTTCCCTCAACTCATTCTGACCTATAGCCTACACTGCACCTGCATTTAACTCTTTCTCACTACAAGATACACTCAGTAGATTTCCAATACCCTGTATCCCTAGGCACAGAGTTGGTAATCAATAAATACTTGTCAATTGAATAAATGAGGGAGCGTTTAGCTTGAAATGTTAAAACATCCTACAGAATTATTCATTAACTTTTGAGTCACTCATGAGTTTAGGGAATCACTACATGAGTGACCTGCTGATTCCTTTGACATGTTTTCATGCCTTTATTTCTCATTCTGACAATTTTTATTAATCATTAAAGATTCCTCCAATAAACCTTCCCCACTGTTCCCAGAAATGTTTTGTCCTTCTATTCCCCAAAGCAGTTTGTTCAAAATTGAATCTATGAAAACTTGCTCTGTAACCAACACTTAGCTAAAAAGAGAGAACAAAGCCATGATAGTACATTGCGTGCATTTATAACTGCCTTTTGACATGTTTGTTATGTTTTTGTGAATTTTATGGATTTTGTCTCAAGAGTGAGCAACTCTAAGACTATATTTTTCACCTGTAAGATACTATATGTTTAGCCCCTCAGCACAATGCTGTACATGAACAGAAACCGACATGATTTATTTATCTCAATTAATGTATTTTAATTAAATATCAATAAAAGTTTTAATCATAGTAACAGCCCACCTATCTAAACTTCAAAACTTATTTTCACTGTTAAATATATTTTACAGCCAGGATGTTACGTAAATATGCTTTGTGGAAATGAAATTATTAGAGTTAGCAAATATGTAGAACTTACTATGGAATTTTGAATTGGAAGCAAGCAAGAACCTTAGTAGCCTGATGGAGTGATAAAATGGCTTTAATGGAGTTAATTAACTTACCCTATAAGAAATGAAAATTAAGGAATCATTCTTGTCTGAACTGAGCTATTATCATAGTTGTAACTGCAGTCTTTATGGCCAGAAATTCTTAGAGCAGATGGTAAATTTATAGTCCTTTTGCCCCCATGGAGAAGAAAGAAGGAGAAAATATAGTGCAGGAACTGTATGTGCTCATGAATAAACTCAGAATGCAAGTGGTTGGAACCATTTCTAAATGGAGTATGAAACTCACCATCATTTATTCTAAAACTATATAAACAGCACACAATTTTATGCTATGATAAACTTTTCCATAAATAAGAAAAAGGAACTTATTTCCTGAAATCCTAGCAATGATTTCACTAAAATAACTGAAAGAAAGAAAGAAACATGTATTCTTGTTTTCTAATTAATTTTAAATACACACTCATACTTATAAGCAATATGTGCATAAGGTTGAAATGTATTTCCCTGAGCTACTATATCATCATATTCTAAAAAAAATTATATTTAACTATGTAATATGAAAAAGAAATGTTCTAAAATCATATATATGTGTGATATATACATGTAATTAGAGTTACATGTAATTTTATATTTTATAACTATCTACAATTTATTCATAAATGTAAGTGAATTACATTTGACCTCTTACTCATAACTTGAAGAGACTGTACACTGGGTTTGATATTTATTCTACTCTATGCTCATATATTCAGTAGCAAAAGTAACCTATATTGGAAAAGTGAATACTCTAGCACTTAAACCCACCTTGATATATTTATTCTGATCAGAATATGCATTTCACTGCCACCAGAACACAGAAATTGGCAAGGAAAAGTAGTATTTCCTCCTGATGAAATATTCCTTATTATTCTCAGAGTAGTACTCTCATCTAAAATTGAAATAAGTAAGTTTAAAATGTCTTAATCAAAGTAGGTGTTAAACATGGTTTTAAGGCTAAATAAATTTATTCTAAAATTAAATATGAGAGTAACTAAGGTGGAGACTAGACTGGGAAGGATTGAAGAGTAGAGATTAGGGGTTGAAAGAGGATGTAATCACACAACTCTTCATCTCTCCTACTTTAAAAAGGACTAACTTTACTTTTTTCTTGCCCAGTAGTCCCAGGCCATGGTTTAAATACACTTTTTTTAAAAAAAGATTTATTTATTTATACAGACAAGCACTGGGGTACAGGCCAGAGGTGTGGGGGGGGGTGAGAGGATTCACCACAGAGAATGGGGAGCAGAACAGGCAGATTAACAGAAGTACACTGCTGAGGGGAGCAGCGGGCACAACAGGAGAGGTCTGCCGCGCCATGTGGGTCCCCTCCCTGGCCCACAGCAGGGATCGAACTGGTGCTGTGCAGTGGCTGCGATTTGCTTCATAATACGTTGCTTAACCCACTGTGCCACCAGGGAGGCCTGTTTAAATATACTTTTATCCATGGACTGTGGATAAGACTCAATGCTACACAAATGAGACATTATTTCATGAAGTATTTTTGAAAGTAAAGATGTTTATTACTATTTTAAGGATGATATGGAATGTTTTACTTGTTATTTTAGTACAGATAACTTGCATTATAAAATCATGGTATGCATTTCACATTATTGGATTGGTATAAGTAGAAAAAAATATACTGTCCTTACAGAAGAATATTTTCATTATAAACCATATTATTATATTCTATATTCTGGTGAAGATAGTTATTAAGTGATTGTATATATGTTCCGAAAGAAATACATAAACTTCCTATGAGGTGTGTATGTGTGTCTGTGTGTTCATGTAGGCATATAGAGGTATTATAAAAGCATAGATAATAAAAGAAGAAAAGTGCAAGTGAATAAGTTACTATTATTGTTGTGAAATTAATTTTAAATCTCACATTTTTAAAAGTGTTTTAAGTCATCAATTCTTTTTCGATGAATTTTGTTAGGGTCACTGTTACAATTTTATTTTATTCCTGTAAATTTTATAATTTTAAAATTTTCATATAAATTAAGATTACTATAATATCTCATACCAGAAGGGGAAAATATCAACCCTGTTCCTTTTTAAATACTTGATATAAATATTCTCTAAGACTGAAATATTGAATTAATATTTAAGTCACTGATCTGCTCAGTGTTTATTAGTCTGTGGGAAGATATTAAGTAGTATATAAATCAATTTGACTAAATATTGTCCTGGAAGTTTAGACATTTATAATACAAAGAGAAAAAGAAAGTTTAATATCAATCAGAATACTGATGTCTAAAAATATTGTGTTAAACCATAGGAAATTTGTTCTCTGATCAGAACTTACAAAGGCATGATAGACCTTTGTTTCCATAGCAACAAAAATATGTATTTCAAAAGGGTAAAATTAAGTTGTCTGGATTAAGAGAGTGGATTCATGCGGTCGCATGTGATTGGACGATGCTTGGATTCTGGATTTAATGAGAGTGTTAGCATGCAGACTCAGGGATACCCTAAAATTCTGAAACTTACATGGTCTAAAGGGGTCATGTTAGCCATTATTAAGAATATCCTTTCTTCTCTCCACACACTAATTCGGTTAGATATCTTTTATACTAGGAGTCTGTTACTTTGCCTTTGTGCTTGTGGATGGCTAATCCCTTCAGAGTGTGTTTCCTTTAACCTTTTGGTATCCCTTGGAGCCCTTCAAGCATGTTAACACACCCATTTTAAATTTCATTAACTTTTCAATCATCTATTTCTACTAGTTGAAGAAAGTAAATTATAATTTTAGATTTTTGTCATTTTCAGAAGTCAAATACATTTATAGTTTTCTTAGAGTTAATCATTATTCTTGAAATTCACCAACTGTACTCGCATTATATTATGTCTTCTTGGAAATCCTTTCACATATTTAAAGAAATTATTTCATGGTTCTTATAGTCTAAATCCATTACATGATTATATCAGGGAGCCTAAGAAATCATCCATACATCTTGGTTTCTTCTTGGGCTGAACTAGTAATCAAAACATCAGACCTGGCTACAAGTCATGTCATCACTCATGTTAAAGTCAAAATTTTTTGGCAAGGTTTAAAAAAAGCAAGCTAACAAAAAGTCTAATTTAAACAATACCACATATTTTCTCATGTCAGTCTCTCAAGTTACTGAACGTATTACTAAATGTTTTTGAAATTCTATTAGTCTTGGACTTTTAAAGTGAAACCCCTATGTAATACCTCCCATCCTTCTTTATTGAGATTGCTTTTCTTCATGTCAGATTCTCTAAACCTCAAAGTTGTAACTTTCCTTAGTGTGTCAATAAATTTATACATATCCTTACTATTGTAATTAGATAAATATATTGCAATTTCTTCTTCATGTTTTTGTCTCTATTAGAAGACTGAGAGTACTTTGGTAGAGGAGACTTTTTTTTTTAAGGTTTATTTATTTATGCATACAAGAACTGGGATGTAGACCAGAGTCACAGGAAGTGAGAGGATTCACCAGAGACAGAGTGGGGAGCAGAACAGGCAGATGGACTGAAATAGAATGCTGAGGGGAGCAGTGGGTGAGGCAGGAGAGGTCTGCTGTGCTGTGTGGGTCCTCTCCCTGGCCAGGAATGGAACTCATGCTGCTGTGCTGCAGATGCTACATAGTGCAGTGCTCAACCTGCCGCGCCACCAGGGAGGCCCAGTAGAGGGGACTTTTTGATGAGATCAGTGACATCTAAGGCATATCAGGCTAATAGCTGATGTGTCTTGAATATTAGTTGAATATCTTCATTAAGGTTTCAATAAATACAGTGTCCCTTGTGGAACAATGGGTTGAGCACCACACTATGAAGCAAACCACAGTCACTGCAGCACCAGTTCGATTCCTGCCCCACCAGGGAAGGTGACCCACATGGCGCAGCAGACCTCTTCTGCCTTGCCTGCTGCTTCCCTTAGCAGTGTATTTCAGTCAGTGTATTTTGCCTATTCTGTTCCCCACTCTGTCTCTGGTGAATACTCTCACCCCCCACATCACTGGTCTGTCCCCAGTATGCCTAAATAAATATTTTTAATTCAATAAATAAGAAGATATTAAAAGCTATTAGCGATATAAATAGATTGTTAAGTATATACGACTTTAACAATCAAAATATATACAAAGGATCTCAGAAATGAATTTGGTTCATCCCACTGCAATGAGGCAGCTCACAAAGAATTTAGAAATAAAAGAATTTTCTTCTTCATTACTTATTTTGTTGTATAATAAACTATAGGTAATGTAAACGTATAAATATATAAAATTGGACAACTAGAATACTGTATAATACACTATTAATTAAAAAGGGTAATGTTCCATTTGTTTCCTTACAATCTTAATCATAAGCTTAAAATCTTAAAAATTAATTAGTTCTTTAAAAGAAATAGAATAAGAAGTAATACTCTGCCCTTTCTTTTGATGAACAGTGGGATCAAACCTTAGCGATATGTTTGTTAGCATAATCATAGTTACCTCATTCCTTTCCGTATAACAAAAAACAGAATAATTCAGCTCAGTGGATGTGTGTTTATTGCTTTAACATGTATTTATCACACACTCTTTGTGCTAAGCACTGTGACATTGGCTCAGATACCTCAGGTTACAAAGCAGGTAAATTCTAGACCCATAGATTCTATAATCTAATGAGGAAAATATATATTACACACAAAATTATAAGGGAATTGCTGGATGCTTTGGGAGTACTCTTCTACAGTTTAGTGTATAATCATGGTCAAGTACAGTAAAAGATGTGTGGTAGTAAATTACATTTAGAAAAGTTGATTTCCCCCCTCTGAATGCCTTCAAGTAAGCGTAGCTTTTGCTTGGATCAGATGGAAGCAGAAATTAGTTCATTTTTTTCCCTACTGATATAATGTTCATCTCTCAGTTATCTATACTAATGGGGAAAGGCAGTAGTGTGGAACATCTAGAATGCTTGCTAATCATAATGTCATGAATGTTTGCAAACAATTTATATGCTATGTATTTTAGTAGCTTCACCTTCCTGGTAATATTTTGCTTCAGTGCACATTAAAATTAGTTTGCATTCTCTGTGTACACACTATCTAGGTGATAAGGAAACATGGCCAGGAAGAATGTAGTATAGTTAGCAGTGGCCCTTTCAATAGATAATGCACAAAGTAGACAATATGTTTGTAGTTAACACACAATTGGCAGGTCATAAATCTGTGGATATGACTGCAGAATTAGCAAGAGTATTACTTTTTCTACCAGCCTCTGTATTTTATTTTCCCATAACTATATTTATAAGAACATAAGTAACTTCTAACTGAAAGTATATTGTAAATTTTATACTTATTATTAAACAGAAACAAAACTAATGAATGATGCCAATCACTAGAGAGGAACAGAATACAGAAATAAGTTGTGGATTTTTCTCTAAGTTTTCTGGTGGTTTGGGAAAAAAGGAAGCATATTTTGTTAATTTGTTTTAATATCATGTATTGTTTTATTTATGAAATTAAAAATAAGTTGCTTACTTCAGAAAAATTCAAAATCCTAAATTGTTACGGAAATGAGTATAAAATTTTATGTAACTTTACCAAATGGAGAAAAGTATTGCTAATATTGTACAAACTTTCTCTAAGTCTTAGACATCTATTTTCTTTTTATAATATATTTGGTCATACTAAGCATTGTGTTTTCAAACTTATTTTTACTTTTTATTTTCTTCCATATATCCTAATTTTTGACTGTGTGATATTATTTTTATCATATTTACCAGTATATTTTATTTAATTGTCATTAAGTATTAAGATTGCTTATTGATTTTCTCAATACTTTGGGCTTTTCAAGACGCCTGAATTTAAATTGTCTTTCTCTGTTGGTAAGGTACAGAAAAAAATAGAATCTTCATACACCATTGGTAGAATTGTAAGCTTATCTAACTTCTATTGAAAATTTTATGGAGGTTTCTGAATATATTGAAAATTGACCTACCATGTGATCCAGTAATTTCCCTCTAGATAACTATCGAAAAATTCATAAAAATACTAATTTGAAAAAAAAATTATGTACTCCTATGGTCATTATGTACAGTTGAGAGTGGCCAAACTACAGAACAACCTAAGTTCCCAACAACAGGTAAATGGATAAAGGAACTATGGTCTATACATATACTCAGCTGTTAAATAAATGTACTCTTGTCATTGTGTCAGAGGAACAAGGAACAAAGTCTGAGCCTGTGAATGACGTAATGAATGAACTCCAGCCCCTGATGTCTGACAGATTCTACCTTCCTATCTGAAGACATCTCAGGTGTTGGGGACTCCCAGCACACTATGCACCTAACTTTCTGAATGGGGGGCTCACTGGGAACTAGTGGTGGGACTAAGCAACCATACTTGGATTATAACTGAATATATGGGTGCTCTGACCTCACTTGCTTTTTTGACTTTAAGTTGTACCCTGATATCTTAGTTGATAGGAATATTGAACAGTTAATCTTATTTCTCACTCTCTGTCTGTTCTCCTGCTTCTTTTTTTCCTTGTAATTTTTTAAAAGTATTTCTGTCTTCATGTCTGATTTCGGGTGTTCTGAATTTTTAAGCACAAGGGTGAGGACTCATCCCCAAGTCACCTGTTTCCTTGTGGGGTTGTGCTGTAACATTTGCAAGAATATGGATGGAACTGGCAGGAGTTGTGCTGTGCAACATATGTCAGAAGGCGAAAGAAAAATACTATATTGTTTCACTCATATGTGGAATGTAAAGAAACAAAGCAAAGAGACAAACAAAACCAAAATAAAAAAACCCTTGGACTCTGAGTACAGAGCTGAAGATTCTGTTGGGGTCAGGAAGGAAGGAGCAAAAGGGTAAGAAGTCTAACAGACTCTGGTGGAGGATAACAGTTTTTAAGTTTTATGAGTGATGTGGTTACATATATTTGAAAAGGTGTAAATCTGCTCCTAAGACATATACAGTCTTATATAAACCAAAGGTGCCTCAATTAAAAAAATGCAATTCTATTTCCGTATTTTACTGTTACTAACTTCTAAATTGTTTCCTAATCTACTTTTTCTAGTAAATTTTATGTTAATAACATTATTCCTTTAGTATTTAAGAATTATGTTATTTGTATTTATTTTTTCTGATTTTGGATTAAGAAGAACTTTTAGAAAATATAGAGGTGATAAACTGCTAATTTGCATAATACCTTGTCAGTTCTCTTATTTTTTGCCCATTGCCAGAATAATGTGACATAACGAGCCATCTTTAGAGTTCAATCATTGTTTTTCATTTTATTAGAAATACATTGTTCAATTAAAATATTCTAAATATTATAAAATGGCTCTTTTGTAATCAATAAATATGATTAAAAATTTTTCCATCATGTATTTACTTTTCAAACTCATTCAATCATTAAGCATTTACTGTGAACTTATTGTGGTTTAAGACTATGTTCTATGTAATAAGAATATAATAGCGAGAAATCAGTAAAAAATAAAAAATAAACCTGCCCTACTATTGCTAATATTCTAGGATGAAGAAAATGATAATAAATAAATCACATATAAAATAGGTCATATGATACGTTCTGCAGGGAAAAATAGAATAAGAATTGAAAGTGCCAAAAGTGATATGTAGTGTACTGTTTTAAAAAGGATGGTCAAAGAGGCTCTGACTAAGAAGAAAACATTTGCATGAAACCATAAAAGAGGCAATGGAGTGAAACATGTCTAAACTATCAAAAATTGTTTCAGGCAGAGATACCACCAAAAACTATGTACCTGGTTTGTTCTAAGAGAGGTAAAGAGATTGTCTTAGAAAAGAGAATTGGAAAGTAAAATCAAAAAGAATCAAAATGGGAGGGAGGACATATATAGTTTTATTAGGAAATTATATAGGTCAAATCTACTGATAGAATTTTGATTTAAAGAAGACATTATTTGGATTGCAAAAACAAAAGAAAGAACAATTTGGAAGCCATTGTAAGAATCAAAACAAGGGAAAATGGAGACTAGAGATGGTGGAGGTAGACAGAGATGCTGAGAAGTGCTTTGGACACAAAAGCAAATAGAGCCGATAGAAATTGCCAAGACATTTTTCTTTTGCCTTCTGACACTTCGCTGAGCATAATCCCTTCCAGTTCCATCCATGTTCCCATGAATGAGTCTAGTTTATCTTTTGAGATTGCTGAATAGTATCCCATCGTGTATATGTACCACAGCTTCCTGATCCACTCATCTGTTTTTGGGCATTTAGGTTGTTTCCAGGTCTTACCTATTGTAAAGAGTGCT
>JAGFMF010011925.1:12090-23361 GCA_019455555.1 Galemys pyrenaicus
CCCCCCCTGGCCGGCAGCAGGGATCGAACTCGTGCTGCAGTGGCTGCGGTCTGCTTCATAGTGCGTTGCTTAACCCACTGCGCCACCAGGGAGGCCCCACGTGGTTCATTTTCATATTTGACATAAAAATCCCAACTCCTAAAACTTGATCTTTGTCTATTTGAGCAGCTATGAGATACTCTAACTAGGTGGCTTATAAACAACAGACATGCTCTCAGCCCCAGAGACAGCCCCTTGGAGACTGGGACATCTGAGGTCTGGGGGCTGGAGAGATCAGGTGTCTGATGAGAACCCTCTTCCTGCTTTGTAGGCAGCATCATCTCACTGTGTCCTCATGTGGCAGAGAGGTGAGGGAGACCTTGGGCCTCTTTCATAGGGACACAAATTCCATTCAGGAGGACTCCTCCCTCAGGACCTTTCAGCCCCGGCTCCTAACACTGTTATCTCCTTAACACCATCACATATACTTCTGATGCTGCTTTCATGATGTCCCCTACATGTCTGTCCCTACAGGGTAAGGAGGGATTTGTTCCCCTCTGAAACCTCGCCGCAGCGTCTAACACAGTGCTTTGTGCATGGAAGATGCTATTTATCTTAGATTGAATTGAATCAAGACCCGGTACTCCTGTCGCACTCATCCCATCCTCCTCTGGCCTCCTTTTGAGCTGTGTCAACACAACTAAATCTTCCTTGTCTTCCAACTGTTTCATGTACACTTGGCTTGACCCTGGACAGCACCATGTTCTGGAGTCACAGGCTCTAGCTTGGGTCATACCTCCCACGGGCACCGAGTTTCTCCTTCCCTCCAGCAGCCAAGCCTCTCCCCCACCAGTTCAAAAGGAATGGTCAGCAGAGCTTCTTTCTCCATCTCAGGGGATCCTGGAGTCTGGGAATAAATACAGCTTCCTGATTCCCTCCTTCTCCTTCACTGAGTCTTTTCAGGTCATGTTCAGCCACCCAGAGGCCCTGGGGAGGGGAAAAGTAGGAAATGAGGCTGAACGTTCAAGGGCCGCCCTCTCGTGCTACACTAAGACCAGCGCTACCAGCCCACCCTCAAAATATGTAGAAACAGGGGAATCACTTTCCAAAGCCTCCTCCAAAGTTCAGCTTTCTTGACAACAGTGAGATCTTGATATTCAGAACTCCAGAGGCTCTGCTAGACCTGGGAAGATGTGACAATTGTGTTTTGCTGGGGGTGATTTGCCTCTGTCGGTGGCGTTTAGATTACACCCCCAGGTTGGGCAGGCCTGATTCATCTGCAATGATACAGCAGGCGGGGAGCTGGCGGCTTCCTAAGTCAGGCTGCTTGACAAGAGGCAGGGCTCACAGGGGAGCCAGGCAGCTAAGGAAATTTACTGTGTGTTGTAGTCAGGGAAAGTGGAATTGGACCTGAGTGATAATCAGCCTGATTAGCTCAGTGCCTCCTGGAGAGAGCCAAGGGCAGGGAGGCAGTGAGGGTGGGGGTGGGGAGACAGGTCAGCCAGCATCAAGGTGGAGCCCCAGGGACTGGGGTTTGCTAAGGTCGAGAACAGCCAGGCCCAGAGAAGTGTATGGAGTAGCAATCCTAGAGAAAATAGGCCTAACACCCAGCCACGGGAGAAGAGGGGGTCAGAAGCAACCGCAGGGCCAAGGCTGAGGGCCAGGAACTGCAGGCAGGGCTAGTGGGAGAGCCAGGACTGAGGACCAGGACAGTGGGCAGAGCTGGAGTGCCAGAGGGCAGGCGCTAGCCAGGTGAAAGGCTCTATCCACCATCAGCCGCCCCCTCTCAGGCTCCACCCCCAGAAGCTCAGCCTCTGCCAGCAGCTCTTGATCTGAGCTCACCATTGACCTTGGGGATGGGTCCGTCACAAGCAGCTGCAAACAGCCCTGGAGCCTATGGGCCCCTGCCAGGCGGCATTTCCAGACCTCCCTCACTCTCCTGGCCGCAGTCATAGCTCAGTCATTTTTGAGCGTTGGGCAGACCCAGATCTGGTACCAAACATGCACGCACATTAACTCACAGCTTCAACGTGGGCACCTCAACCCAGCATGTCCTGAAAGCGCTACAAAGTACAGAGAGGGAGGCCCCAGCTCTCGAAGCGCTGGGGAGGGCTTGCCAGAGACTAGTGCTCAAGCCCCAGGTAACTCCTGGCCTCCGGCCTCACCAGTCAATCAGTTTTCATAAGTGCCGATCTCAGAAAAGATTTCAAAACACACCATTGTTTTATTTGATTCTCACAATGACCTGATGAGACTAGAACCATTGTTTCCTTTTTACAAAGGAGGAAAGAGGAGTTGAAGGGTTAAGTGGCTAGCCTGTGGCACCAGCTAGAAAGAGGCAGATTTGCACTGGGCCTGCTTCCTGTGAATAGCCACCATGTGAACAAGCACACAGAAAGCAGACTGCTCTCTCTCCAACACCAGGCTAAAATCACTAGCAGAGCCGGCTGAACCCCTGGGTGCTCTCCCAGGTAGAGTGGGGGCCTCTTTCAACAGGAAGGGGAATATCTGTTTCTATGCCATTCCTTGACCGGTGGCCCCTTCCTCCATTTTTAAAGTGCATCACTCCAACTGCTTCTGCCCTCAAGTCACCTTCTCTCCCTCTGACCACAGGTAAGTTTGTCCACTTTAAAGGACTCATGCGGGGCCTCCCTGGTGGTGCAGTGGGTTAAGCAACACACCATGAAGCAAACCACAGCCACTGCAGCACAAGTTCGATCCCTGCTGCCGGCCAGGGAGGGGACCCACATGGCGCAACAGACCTCTCCTGCCTCGCCCGCTGCTCCCCTCAGCAGTGTGTTTCAGTCAGTCTGCCTGTTCTGCTCCCTGCTCTGTCTGGTGAATCCTCTCACCTCCTGCAACTCTGGCCTGTACCCCAGCTCTTGTATGCATAAATAAATAAATCTTTAAAAAAAAAATAAAGGACTCATGCAATGAGTTTGGGTCTGCCTGGATAATCTCCACACCTCACAATCCCTAACTCAATTATACTTACAAAATCCGTTTACCATTAAAAGAACACCCACAGGCTCTGGGGATTAGGACATAGCTATCACTCAACCCACTATACAATTTTAGCTTGATTTTTGCTCCATATAGTTTTCCCAACAACATTGACCAATGAGCCATTTCCCCACTGACTGTGGCGACACCTCTTCCCATGGCCAAGCAGCCATGTCCACAGCATGATTCTGCGCTCCCACTCCCACCCCATCGCCCTGTCAGTCCTTCCCAGCACAAGCACCCGCATAGCTTGGTGAGCTGTTGTTGTCTTCTTTTAATTTTATCATGACTTCACAAAATATCTCAAAAACTAGTAAGGTGAGTTCTCCTTCCCTCTTCTTTTTCAACATTATCTCAGCTATGTAAGGACTTTTATTCTGCCATGTATTGATACATTGAGTATTGAATTTAATAGATTAACTTGGGGAAAATTATCATCTTTGTAGTGCTAAGTCATCATATCCATGAAGTGGTATATTTATTTTTTTTATTCAGGTCCTCTTTTTAAAATCCTTCAGGGAACTTTAACCTTATTTCTGTAAGAGGCAAGGGTTCTCATCATCCATCTTCAAAGTGTGTGTGTGTGTGTGTGTGTGTGTGTGGCGGGAGGTTGTTGGGGGGCTCCCTATACCTCAAAAAGCAATTCTCTGACACCAGTTGAATTGAATTCAGGCACTTTCTACCTCGAGATAGTGTGAGATCTGAGGGGACAGGCTCGGTTTCACGCACTGCCTTCCACTTTAGGCACCACTCCCGAGTCCAGGTTATCACCTGTACTTCTGACTCACTGGCCATAAACCCATCTCCCATGGCTTCCTCCTTGTGTTTCGTTAATTTGTTGGAGCAACTCACAGAACTTGGAAAACCTATTTATACACCAGAGAGCCAGTTTATTGCAAAGGATATTAAAAATATGAATCAACAGTCAAATGAAGTGACATGGAGGGCAAGGTCCTACAGGAAAGAACTTCTGGCTTCGTGGAGCTTGTGCCCTGCAAGGAGGCACAGGGCATCCTCTGATTCACTAGTCTAGAAGCTCTCCAAAGCCACCCCTTTTGTTTTCCCTGTGGGTGTCTCATTACTTAGGCACAATTGATTAAATTATTGGCCCATGACAATTGATTCTCCTTCCAGTCCCGCTGCCTTCACCAGAGGCCCTCACCAGAGGCCAGGCTCTCTGAAATCTAAAAGCCTTGATCTTCTCGTTCTAAAGTTAGTTCTGCAGCAGTCAGCCCTCAATCTTAGGTACTCCCGAACTTACCTCACTAACCTAGCAAGACACCTTTCATGCTCTGAACCAGAAATGGGATGAAACCCAAATATGGGGGGCCTCCCTGGTGGTGGCACACTGTGGGGCTTCAGCGCTGAGTTCGATCCCTGTCCAGGGAGGGGACCCACATGGCGCAGCAGACCTCTCCTGCCTCGCCCGCTGCTGCCCTCAGCATTATGTTTTCAGTCAATCTGCCTGTTCTGCTCCCCACTCTGGTGAATCCTCTCACCTCCCGCGACTCTGGCCTGTACCCCAGCTCTTGTATGCATTTTAAAAAAAAAAGGAATAGTCTGTCAAAAAAAGAAAGAAACCCAAGTACTTGTTTCTTATATATCACAGTGTCACAGGAGTCACTAGATCCCATTGATGGGAACACTCGTTCCTCAATCCTCATGTTTCCCAAGGTGAGAGAGATCGCCACTAACATTCCTTCTACACTTGCGATGAGAAGTGAAATCATTTGCCTAAATCCCTCGAGGACTGTGTCAACTACTAAAAGGTTTTAAGCACTGGGGTTCATGCCTCGTTTACTGCCCCTCTGCCCGGGCAGTGAGGCTCCAGCCACACGCAGGCCCGTGCTCTCACATGGGCTGTCCCAGGTCTGGGGAGGGGCAGGGGATGCCAGCCTACACATCTGGCCACATCCTCCAGCTTGCCTTTATCAGGAGCCACGCTGACTCCTGTCTCCATTCAGGGGACTCCTGCATGCTCCCAATTAATTCTGAACTTGGGAAATAAACCAGAACTGGCTTTTGAGTATCTTCAGGTTACACAGAAGCTAGTGGGGGTCGTGAAAGACTTTCACCTTGGTGACACGCAGCTGTTTTTTCAGAAAGCATTTGGCTTTTGTTCTTTAAAAAACTATGATTTTCTATATATACACATTAATATCTGTATTCTATGTTACTCTCATTTTAAGTACAAAGCTCAATGATTCAGACACATGCATAAATTTGTGTAGTAGCCATCACAGCGAGGACACAGAATATTTCCATCACCCCAAAGTTTCCTACTGTCCTTTGATAGTCATATTCCACCTCATCCCAGCCACAGCAATCAGGGATCTTCTTTCTTATGTATTTAGTATTTAACTATGTATTTACTATGTATTTAACTAGTATTAACTAGTATTTAACTAGTATTATACTATGTATACTATACATAGTATAAAACTATGTATTTAGTTGTTCTAGAAACGCATATAAATAGAATCATACAATATGTATTCTTTGTTTCTGGAACAACTAAGTTTCCTCAAACTGAAAAGGTAACTTGAGTCATAGGAATGAAGCAGGCACACCCATCAATCACACTTAAAGCTGACTCAGGACAACATAAAGGGGTCCTTGACCTTGATCTGGGGGGCAGGGCCCTGGCTCGAGGGAGGCAAGGCCACGCCAGGTTCTCCGGCAGAGACTTCCTTGCACCCTGCTTGTTCCGTGTGATCTCTTCTGTGAGAGCCTAATGATGCCCGGTAACTGGGCAGACATGTCACACCCACCTTTGTTCTCTAAGATAACTAGAACTGTGTCTAGATCAAGAGCACAGTTAATGCACCTGAAAGAAACAGAGGGGAACTGGTGACCTCCCAGGAGAGGGCAGTTACTGGTCATGGGTCTAAGATAGCATCGCTACAAGATGGAGTCGCTTTGGTTTTCCTGCACTCCTTCTCACTCAGTCCTCACGTGGTCTTTTCTCTGTGCATTGCCTCCTGGGCCCTCTTTTTATAAGGACAAACTACTTGGATCATCCTAATGACCTCACTGAACTTGATCATCCCTTTAAAGGTCTTTTTCTTTAAAGATTTATTTATGCATACAAAAATTGGGGTACAGGTCAGAGGTGTGGCGGGGGGTGGGGTGGTGAGAGGATTCACCAGAGACAGAGTGGGGAGAACAGGTAGATCTACTGAAATACACTGCTGAGGGGAGTAGAGGGCGAGACAGAAGAGGTCTGTGGTGCCGTGTGGGTCCCCTCCTTGGCCATGGATTGATTGAACTCTGTGCTGCAGTGGCTGAGGACACTTCATAGTGTAGTACTTAACCCCTTGCACCACCATGGAGGTCCCCTTTAATGGTCTTATCTCTATATACAGTCACATACAGAGGTACTGGAAGCTGAGGGGGGTTAACCAGGCAGCCCATCACAGAAGTTAATATTGGCAAACTTTACTCATGGCAGATATGTCATACCTCATCAGCAAAGTAAATAAAAACAAAAAGCAAAGACTGCCGTGGTTGTGAGGTCGGGACCAGTGAATGCTGTTCGTTGTCAAGTCCTCAGTTCTGGTTGGAATGCTTCCTCACCGACTCATTACCTCGTTGCTTTAAAAAGGGTTAAATGTAAAAACCAATGCACAAGTAAATACATATGCCCATCTACTGTAAGGGAAGGTAAATTGGAATCTTCCTCTAGAAGCAGAACAGTAGCAAAAGAGAGGCCCACAGACCGCTCAGCTGGGGAGTGAGCCTGCTGGAGAAGCTTCAGGAAAGGATAGGAGCTCTGGAGGCCAGGTACAGGGTAGGAGGGCAATTAAACGGCCCTGGGGGAGTGTGGACTCATCTGTAGACTAAATCCCTGAAAACGTAAATACACTTGTTAACCTTTTGTTCTTGATTTTTAATGCTGTTCTCTCTATCCAGAGCACAGTGTATCATGAAGAACCTCTGGGGTTGACTGTGGTTCCTTTTGAAGATCACACGTGGCCGTTCTGTGCTCTCACAGTGTGGGCAGTGTCTGTTCTACTGGCATGAGAATACACCCAAGTAATTCATTCTACATGATTAATTGCTGTCAGTTCATGTTTACCAATATGGGAGGTCCTGGGAGTGCTTTGCCTCTTGATGAGAAAAAACAAAAACAAAACCCAGCTGATGTTGAATGAAACCAGTGATGCAAGGTCCGGCATTTGTTACAGGTCATTTTGCTTTAAGTCAGTTTCCATGAACTAATCAACAATGTTAAGTGAGCAGTTACTGAAGTGTATTCAATGTTCTATTTCCTAATTAAGAAATAGGCTGAAGGTAGATATTTACTTAGAGAAAGATTTGAAAGGAAGATTGAGAGCTCAAAGACCAGAAAGACTTTAAGGCAAACAGCATCATAATAATCCAAAGTAGTAACAGATACTAACCTATGCTAATAATACGTTCGTAAAAATTTACTGGAGAAATAGACCAATCCTAAATGTGTTTAGATTTAACGTAAGTTAAAATATATAAATCACAAACTGGCAGAATTATGAAAAGAAATGGACAAATTCACAGCCTCAGTGAGAGATTTACAAAAGCATGTGTGGCCAGTTAGTATCTCAGAAAAAATCATATCAAGAATACAGAGGCGGTGAATGAGAGTTACAAGCTTCACCTAATGGATATACATAAAGTTGTGTTACCAGAAATTTAAAGAACATACATTTTCCAAACACACATTTATAAAATCCTATGACACACTAGCCCCTAAAGTCTATCTCTGTAAACATCATAGGGGGAAGAGAATGAAAACAGGAGGCCAGTGAGGAGGCTACTGCAGTAGTTCAAGCCAGAGGGAGAGAGGGGAGGTGGGATGTCAGATACATTTTGAAGGCAGCACTCACAGAGCTTGCTGAAGGATGGGAATCGTGCATACGGAAGAACAGGAATTAAGATGGTGACTCCAGTGAACAATACTGTACTGCATATTTGAAGTTTGCTAAAGGAGTAGATTTTAAGTGTTTCTCACAAGGGAAAAAAAACTGTAACTATGTGTGAACGAAACTTACTGTGGCGATCATTTTGCGATATACTCACATGTCAACTTACCACACTGCACGCATGTTTTGCCTGCAAGCCCAGGGCAGGTTCATCATTGACTCTGGCAAATGGATAAAGGAGATTCCCCAGAGTCCTTGGTGTATTTTCCAGGCTTTCATGCTCTCATAGGGAACCAGGCACGCAGGCACACGGGGAGGCAAGGAGGCAGGCACAGGTGGGGGAGGGGCCGGCCTCCCAGCCCCCTACGAATCTTTACTCCTTTACTCTTTCTCTGAGCTCTCTCTGGTGTCTCTTCTGGTCTTGCCTCCTGTCTTCTGTAGTCACTTGACCTCCTGCATCCATCTGAGTGACGCTGCCCTTCCAGCCTGACCTCGAGGCTCAGGTGTGCACGCTTACGTGTGCGCACACCCATGCGCCAGGTGTCCACGATCAGACACGCATGCCCCACGCTCACACTTCCAAACACCTCAAGGCCACAAGTGATAGCCACAGAGCATAAGGAGCCTGATTCGTTCACTTACCCTACAATACCTAAAATGTTGTATATCCATTACATAACTGATAAAAGAAAGAGGAATCAGTCACAATTGTAAGACTCTTAGACTTGGCGACTGGAAGATGGGGATGCCCGGGGTGGGGGGCAGTTTGGGATGGGGACAGCTAACACCCATATTAAGAATGGGACATGGAAGTGTCCAGTAGGGCAGTCGGGCCAAAGTCTGGAAGTTAGGGCAAAGGGCTGCTATGGTGACAGCAGGGCACGGAGCAGCTTCTCGATGATTCCGGCAGGCGGGTCAAGGAGTCCTGGAGCCGTCGGTGGCTTTTTCAGGCTTTTATTGCATCATTATATCAGAGGCGACCAGGTACATGGCAGGCAAGGGGGACAGGGGGGCCAGGAGGCTGGCAGGCCTCCTAGCCCCCGGTGCATCTTCACACTCTGGGCTCTCCAGCCTCTTGTGTCTATGCCACTACTGCTGCTTCTTCTGCTTTTCCCTCTCCCTCCTGCTCTCTCTTCTGCTGGCATCCTCATGATGCCACCCTTGTATGCCCCGTGTCTCTGCCCAAGTGTACCCACTTGCACATGCCCACTTAGGCACGCGTGCAGGACCTCAGGTGTCCATCATCACACCAATGGTGGGAGGGCGGAAAAGCCTGATCACTTTTCCATGTAACCTACATTGGTCTGGGGATGCAGCTTTGGGAATAGCCATTTTAGCAAAGATGGAACGTCAGCGTGGATCATGGGGCTGGATAAGATCCCTGCGGGAGGGAGTGTGGATGGAGAGGTCTGAATATGCACGCTGATGTTTAGGTTCGGGAAGAGGAGAGCCCAGAGGTGTGGGCATGGAGGACACATGAAGATCTGGAGAACTGGGAAGCCAGGACACCAAGAGGAAAGAATTTCCAGGAGGACCTCCTTACAAGGCCATGTGCAAGAAGCACCAACAACGTGGAGGGTGCTGGTGACATTGGCGAGAGCAGCTTCCGGGGACTGTTGAGAACAAAAACCTATTTGTAGTTGATTCAAGAGAATGATTGTCTGGAATGCAAGGTTGAGCAGGGAACTGATTTTCTTTTGTTTTAAGACTGAGCTATGTTAAAGAAGGATCTGGGAGAGAGGGGGTGATGTCGCTGGAGAGGCAGATGCAGATAAGTGCTTGAACAGTGGTGGGGCCCCTGCAGTGCTGAGTGCAGCCATATTGAAGCCTGAAGCTAAAGAAAAAATCAGGAATTCTGACTCAAGAGTTCAGAATAAAGGTTCTGCCTTTACCTAAAATTTTGATATTTTGTTATTTATGGGTTTTTTCATTAATTTTGATTTTAAGCTATAGCATTAAAATATTTCTTATGTATTGGTGACAGGTTGGTGAGGGTTTAGCAGCTCCTTTAGATTTTCCCCCTGAGGCCTGTGCTATCCCAGTATAAGAAGGAGGCAGAGGGAAATCCGGTATGTCAGAATAGAGGTGGTACAGGGCCTCTGATGACTGGCCAGAGCAACCCACAGGCACTCCCCAAAGTGCAGAAACAAGCTTAGGTGATTAGCACTGGCAGCTTGGTAAGGGACCTCTCCTGGGGTAGAGTCCACTTCAGCAGGGACAGAGCTCCCTCTGGTGGGTTTGTGTGGCAAAGACAGCTCAAATGGGACAGCATCTGCAAGAGCCTGGGAGACCAAGGATCCCAGAGAAGCAGCCCTCATTTTACTTTAAAAAAAAAAAAGGAAGAAGATTTATTTATTTGTGCATAAATGAACTGGGGTACAGGCCAGAGGTGTGTGGGGTGGTGAGAGGATTCACCAGAGACAGAGTGAGAAGCAGAACAGGCAGATCAACTGAAATACACTACTGAGGGGAGCAGTGGGCGGCTAGGAGAGGCCTGCTGCGTCATGTGGGTCACCTCCCTGGCCAGGGATCGAACTCGTCCTGCAGTGGCTGTGGATGCTTCATAGTGTGGTTCGTAGCCCACTGCGCCACCAGGGAGGCCCCTAATTTTACTTTTAAGTGAACATTATATGATCATTTCATTTAAAACTATTTCAGGGGCCTCCCTGGTGGCGCAGTGGGTTAAGCAACGCACTATGAAGCAAACCGCAGCCACTGCAGCATGAGTTCGATCCCTGCTGCCGGCCGGGGAGGGGACCCACATGGCGCAGCAGACCTCTCCTGCTGTGCCCGCTGCTCCCCTCAGCAGTGTACTTCTGTTGATCTGCCTGTTCTGTTCTCTGCTCTCTGTGGTGAATCCTCTCACCCCCCCCCACACCTCTGGCCTGTACCCCAGTGCTTGTATGCAAAAAAAAAGAAAAAAAAAACTATTTCGCAGCATAATTACCTTCAGGATGTAATGATTGTTGTTGTTTTCTCTCCAAGAATATCAACTGTGTTTCTGTATTTCCCATCATAAAACAAACAGAACTCTCTGGAGCTCCTTATCTCCCACTATTACTTATTTGAAACTTCCCTATTCACAGCTAAAATCCTTGAATAGCATTTCTAAAGCCACAATCTTCTCTTCTGAACCACCCAAGTCATTGTTTCTGAAGGCTGAGGATTTCAGTAATTGGAGTGGAGAAACTGTTATAGGGTAACTTTAATATAAAATGGGTTTTTTACACTGGGTTTTTTACTTGTGCGCTTAGAAGACTTAAAAGTTTTAATTTTAGGTATATGTGGTAAAAGTTATTAGCACGTTTTATTTTATGAAAGAAAGGGGAATAAAATAGTAATAACACTAAAGGAAAAAGAAAGGGATATAAATTTACAAATATTTTAC
>JAGFMF010011925.1:24189-57214 GCA_019455555.1 Galemys pyrenaicus
GTAGAGTATTTGTGGATTTGTATCCCTTTCTTTTTCCTTTGGTGTTATTACTATTTTATTCCCCTTTCTTTCATAAAATAAAATGTGCTAATAACTTTTACCACGTGTACCTGGAGTTGGGACTTTAGAAGTCTTCTAAGCGCGCAGGTGAAGAACCCAGTGTGGGGAACCCATTTTATATTAGGGTTGCCCTGTAACAACAGGAAGGAATGAGAAATACCAGAAACAGTAAATATGTGGATAATTTTTTAAAGATCTAGGTCTTCTAAATCCTTATCAAAATCCCAAGAGGTTTTTTCAGCAATTGACAAGCTGATCCTAAAATGTATATGGAAATGCAAAGGACCTAGAGTACCCAAAATAGTTTTGAAAAAAGAACAAAGGTTGAGGACTCACTCTGATTTCAAAGCTTCCTATGAAATTACAGTAATCCCAATGTGGCACTGGCAAATGGATTGGTTTGTAGGAAAATGGGACAGAAGAGAAACTGGCAAAAAAACAGACACTTCACCAAATAAGATATATGAATGGCAGATCAGCAATTGAATAGATGTTCAACATTAGCCAGTAGGGGAACATGAACTAAAGCCAAGAGGTGGTATCATAACTATTAAAACAACTAAAATGAAAAAATCTGATGAAACCAAATGCTGGTGATGATGTGAAGAAACCCAGTGTCTCTCCTATTGGGAAGGTAAAATGGTACTCTGGAAAATGGCTTGGCCATTTCTTGTCTATCATACAACCAAGGAACCATGCTTCTGAGCATTTGTCCCAGAAACATATCTTATGTCTACACAGAACCCCCTCTGGGCTCAGTTCTCCTGCTACATCCTCTCACAGTCTGAAAAAGTTTGCCTGCACAGAGCTCCTCTCCACCCATCCTTGGTCAGGAGCACTGCTCAGCTGCTGAGTGGACTGTCTGCTGTGGGGCTGAAACAAACACAGACCACCAGAGCCCTGGAGGAACTTGGCAGCCCTGTGTCCAATGAACTCACTTACTCCCAACCGCAGTTTCCAGACCAGAGCCATTTCAAGGGACGTTGACACAGCAGCAAAGTTTGTTGGGGCTTGGGCTGCCTCAGTAGGCGTGGCTGGCTCTGGAGCTGGAATGGGACTGTGTCTGGGCCTCAGCATTGGTTATGCCAGGAGTCACGGCTCTTCTCCTGGCCATTCCAGGATCAAGCTTCTCATAGGCCATCGGGCTCTCTGGCCTCACAGTGGCCTTCTCCATCCTCCTTGCCATGTGGAGGAGCCGCTGCCACCTCCCACAGTTCTTTCTCTCAGGTCATGTCTGCCCTGTACTTCTCCAGGCAGCCTAGAGAAAGTGGCTGACTCAGGGTTTGACTAGGAAGTCAAGTAAATACAGTATTAATAAGAAAAAGAAACTGTATACAAATGTGCATAGCTATATTTATAATAACCCCAAATTGGAAACAATCTGAATCTCTTGCGCTGGCACAATGGATATGCAAACTGTGGTACACTCAATCAACAGGATGTTACCTGGCAATAAAAAGGAGAGTGACTGACATATATGTGCCACAGCTTGGACATGTCTCAGGGACGGTAAGTAAAAAAGGTCAGTTCCTATAGGTTCCATACTGTATGCTTCTGCTTATATAACATTTTTAAAATGTTATTAGCACGCTTTATTTTATGAAAGAAAGGGGAATAAAATAGTAATAACACCAAAGGAAAAAGAAAGGGATACAAATCCACAAATACTCTACCAGATTTAAGCAATGGCGCGTTGAGAGCTGGCTCCGAGTCGAATGAGATGGCTCCGAAGGAAGGGGTCTGGCTCCTCAGTAAGAAGAAAGACCCCAAGCTCACCTCTGGTTTTACAGCCAGCCTGGCTGCTTAACTTCACCCTCAGGTCCCAGTAATCCACTCTTCGATAATCATTTTATCAGATTTGTGGTTCTGGAACACTGATGGTCTGGAGTGGGGGTTGGAGTCCACACACCCATAATTCATTTAGGACCACCTTTCCCCCTAACAGGATGAGAACAAAGGAAATACAGGGAAAAATAGTTACTTGGTTACAATAATGATAGGAGTGTTTTAAAGTTTATTTTACATTATTCTTACATCATCTATATAAGTTAGATTTAAAAAAACACTTTTGTTCTCTCCTCTCCCCCAAGGACATCCAGAACAAAGTCTAAACTTGCCTAACGAAAGTCCTAGAATGACGCCCTATTACTTCAAGGTCTCATAACACTCTAGTTTGAAATCAAAAAGTTAGTTACATTTCCTGCCACTTCCCCCCACCCATCTCTATTCCAGTCTTCTAGCTGCCTTCCCAGTCCTGGATAAACACGCTCAGCATCTGCCAGTATCTCCACCTCCCCCTGCTCGGTCCAGACCGTGATGCTTATCAGTGGGCTGCAGCTGAGTTATCACTTGGAGTCTGTCCTCAGGGTGCAGAAACCATCTTCCCTGGGGCCTGGCCACAGTGGGCACGATAAGCAACTACTCAACAGTAGGGGACACAAGTAGGAGAGTCAAGGTGAAGCTGCTTCTTTCTAGAAGCCCTCCTGACTACCTCACCCCACTTCCAGAGAAGTCAGTCCTTCCTCCTTGCTATCGTTGCACTTTGTGTGACCTTGGGTGACTTATTCTCTCTATATGCAGTTTCCTCACCTGTAAAATGGAGGCAATGTGATACCTGTCTTACCAGGTTATTATGAGAATTAAATCTGGCTACGATTAGGACACCCCAGGACAAGCTCTTGGTAAATACCCAATAAAAGAAAGTCACGGTGATGATTACTTTGGCACGTGAACATGACCTGTCTTACTGTTTCATATTGCAACATGCAGGGATTTCCCCTCCTCTTTTACATGATAAACACCCCATCCTCTATTAAATTATAAACTCCCTGTGGGCAAGGAACATAGCTTGTCTACCTTCGTATATTCCACAGATGCAGTAGGCATTCAACAAATTGCTTTTTGTCGGTGCTGATGACATTGAAACTTTATACAGTACAGTTCAGGAGTACAGTTTTATAACTGACCTGCTATTACTGCATTATGAGCTGCACCGCCTGAAGGTCTGGTTTCCACCATCACCATACAGATGGGCCCCTCCACCCCTCTCAGCCACGCCCATCTCCCTTGCCCTCTGGCAGCCACCAGGCTGACAAACGGTTCTTGAAGATCTTCTGCAGACCAGCACGCCCGGCCCGCAGGCACACACAGAGTCGTGAGCACACACAGACATACAAGCACCCAAGCATTTTTTTCTCTTTGTCCCGGTTGGTGGACTGGTCTGGCCTGGTTGACAGCAATCCCCAGCCGCTGCCTCCTCCTCCTGGGTACGCTGCATTCTGTGGCTTTGTGACCGCTGTCTTGGACTTCCACTACCTTCTGGTAACTGCATCTCTGCTTCTTTCAGGCCCAGTCCCTCCCTCCTAAAATGTCTGCTTCTGTCACCGGGCTAAACTGTTAAGCTGCTGCAGGACCTTAAAGAACTCAAAAAGAAAAAACAAAAAACAAAACAACGTATCTTTCTCTCTGAGACTTGTATTAAGTGAGTAATAGCTACAACCTTGAGCCCCCTCCAAGGCCAGCTCGAGCCGGTCACACAGAGGAAGAAGGGGCTACCCAGAGGCGGGCCCCTTGAATAAAACTGAATTCTGGCTATGGACTCCTGTTTCAAAGACTCTCCTGGCTGGTTTGGGTGGAGGGCACCCTACCATGCCATGGTCGCTCACTATAACGTACTGACTTCCTGGGTCCTGACCCCTGTTTCCTGCATTGCTTCATTTCTTTTGCCTCCAGGAACGGTAGCACAGCGTGTGAGCAGTGAGGATGGCCACCGGTCGGTCATCTCACATGTGAGCTAGGGCAAGATTCTGCTTTTATGGACTCCCAGACTTCTGCCCCTCGGCAGCAGGAAGCAGTGCCAGAAGAGGGACCCAGCCCCGAGGCCTCCAGAATGAGGAACAGGATCAGACAGAAGAAGGAATTCTCCCTGGCTGGTAACCCTCAGTTCCTTGTTCTTGCTCTGTTCGTCCTTGCCTGACCTTGTTTATCTTTTCTTGCAGACAAAACCAGAAAACCAGGCAAAACTGGCTGAAACCAAGATGGAGGTAGAAGGCAGATAAGGGTGAAGCCACAACCTCATTATCTCGGTAAAAAACATGCCCACCAGTCAGGGACGGATGCCAGTCAAGGCCAAATTTGGAAGAAAAAGGGGCATGAATACAGTTCCTGGAAAACCCTATTTCTCTGAAATCCTACTGATCATGCCCTCTAGCGCCTTCCTTAGCACTCCCCCACGTAAGTTCCTGCTTCTCCCAGTTTGGGGAGAAGGCCTCTGTGACAGTAATCTGCCATGTCCTCAGGTGTGCAGGCAGCAGGTTAAATCCGGTTTCCTCCCACCAACACTTGCTTCTCCAGGCTTGGTTTACAAGCAGAAGCAGCCAGGCCCCCAGAGAACACTTGTCAGGTCCCCTGCAGGGCCATCCCAGCCCTGCTCTTCGCATGCTGGACACTTTCTTTAGCAACTTCATCAAAACTGCAGACACACTGGACTAGCAGGAGAAAGTCACAAGCTGGGGTGTCACCGGTCCAGCCCTCCCCACCTCATCTCCAAAACTGCCAAGCTCCTCAGGACAGCCTGACTCCCTCCCAGGGCTGAAGTTCCTTCCTCTTTGCCTTTGCCTGTGGCTCACAGTGAGGGGGCCTTCGGTCCACACCGTCCCCTGTCCCTGTTGCAGCGGGAGCTGTGTCCTGCACGGTTTGCCGGGAGCAGCAGTCAGGGTCTCCCGTGTCTCATGGCTACTGTGAGCTCACGCGTCATTTCCTACTGAAATTCCATTCGCTGTGGCCTGTCTATGCCCATAGACCTCTACATGCCTGTAAGGACACCATGTGATGAATCAACCTCAGTAAATCTTAACTGTAGAATACCCATCAGTGGGCATGTGTCTTTTGCAATTGTTTCAACTTGTTTGTGCTTCAAAATATTCCTTAAATGTTCAGAAACTATCCTTCAATGATTTCTTTTGGCTTTTTGGATAAACTCATACTCCTTCCTGCAGACTATAAGGCCCTCTTTGATCTGTCCGCTGCCTCCCTCTAGAATCTCACCTGCCACCACTCACCTGTCCCATCTCACAAACCACCCTAAGTTACTGGGAACCACCCAGAAGTGTTGGGGCACATCATTCCCCTGTGCCCACACACTTACTATTCCCAGTGGGAATGCTAATCCCAGTTTCCAAAATGCCTCCCTTCCCGTGTGTCCTCTCCAGGCAGCCACCCCAAGCTGGTGGTGTCCTTTTCAAACTCTTTTCTAGTGATTTCTCCTCCAGGAAGCTGGTCCCCTTGGAGCGGAGTCGTGATTATCTGCCTTCCTTTAGTCTCTTCCTCAACTCAGCAAAGGTTTATGACCTGCCGGGCCTCTGGGCCTCGCCAGAAATGGATCTGCAGAATTCTGCAGAATTCCTCCCCACCCTGGTTATCCTGGGCTCTGAGGCACAGAACAGCTCTCAGTTCTCTCTGTGGGCCCCCTCCCTGCTTCGGAAATTAGCACGCCTAGCTGCTCATCCCAGAATCCCGACGCTGGACCGCGGGGACACCCGCTGCAGAGCCCCGAGCCTGCCTGCGGGGGCTCGCCTGGCTGGGGGGGGGGGGGTGGGCGCTCCGGAGGAAGCGTCCGGCGGGGGCAGGGAAGAGGGCGGGGCCTGCGGCGGCCGGTCGAGTCGGTGTCCCAGGCCCCAGACGGAAGTTGCACAAGTACGATTAGTTTCAGTTTTGTTTTTCTTTCAGACATCCAGCAACTGCAGCGTCCAGACCTCGGCCCCCCACTCCTGTCCAGGAGCTCAGCGTCAGCTCGGACTAGGTAAGGGCGAGGGTGGCGGTGGCCAGGGAGGGCATGTGAAAGAGGAACTGAACTGGAGGGAGTGGGGGAAGAGCGCGGGAGGAAGAGGAAGGAAGTGGAGAGACCCAGACGCAGGAAGGGAGGGGAGGCCGAGCAGGGACTGCCCTCACCTCGCCCCACCGGGCCTGGGTCTGAAGCTTCAGACCACCCCTCTCCCCCCAACACTCTCTGAGCGCCCCTCCCAGCGCACACACCTCCATTCGTTTCCGGAAGTGGGGGGGGAGACGCCCCAAGTTCCTGCAAGTACTTCACAGCCCTGCAGGTATGGAGAGCTGGTGGACAGGGTGAAACTCGAACAGCTCCTGCCCTTGGGAGGTGCCTGGAGAGTGGGCGCCTCTCCTAGCAGGGAGGCTGAAAGAAGAGGACTCCAGGCAGAGGGCAAAGCCTGAGTGTGACCTGTGCCAGCAGCTGGAAGGAGGCAGCAGGGCAGCCCCTCCTTCCGGCCCTCTGGAACAAGACAGGAAAGTCAGGGCAGGAAGGGGCCTCCCTCACCATGTGCAGCTCCAGGGTCCAGAAGACAGGTGTGTGGGCTGTGGACTTGGCACCGCCCCTGGGCCAGACGTCAAGGCCACTCTGCCCACCTGGCAGCTCTCCTGTGTCCTGCCGGCCGGCCCATCCCCCCAGAGGCCCACCCCAGCGGGACCCCAAGACCATTCAGGCTTGCCTAAGCCTGTCCGGAGGTACTGTCATTACAGTGTCAACTGTCTAAGCCTGAGCTTCTAGGTCCTGTCATTTTTCAGGTGACTCGAACAAAAACCAAGTTTGCAAGAAGAAGGTGGATCACCCCCTAGTCCAAGAGCAAGTGGGCCAGCGGCCCTGACCGAAAACCAGAAGAAAATTCCTAGCCATCAGGTGAGACCCCAGACCTTGTGGGGCATGAGGATGGGGGGAGTGGCGAGCGGGCAGGCTGGAGACCCCGGGGAGGTGCCCTCTGCCCTCTGACTGTGACCCCTCCTTGCAGTATGGTTTCCCAGGGATCCTCGCCCTCCCTGCTGGAGGCCTTGAGCAGTGACTTCCTGGCCTGTAAAATTTGCCTGGAGCAGCTGCGGGCCCCCAAAACACTGCCCTGCCTGCACACCTACTGCCAGGACTGTCTGGCCCAGCTGGCTGAGGGCAGCCACCTCCGCTGTCCCGAGTGCCGAGAGACCGTGCTGGTGCCCTCCGCAGGCGTGGCCGCTTTCAAGACCAACTTCTTCGTCAACGGGCTCCTGGACTTGGTGAAGGCTCGCGCGGGCGGAGACCTGCGTGCCGGGAAGGCGGCCTGCGCTCTGTGTCCCCTGATGGGCGGCTCCAGCACTGGGGGGCCAGCCACAGCCCGGTGTCTGGACTGTGCCGACGACCTGTGCCAGGCCTGCGCCGACGGGCACCGCTGCACCCGCCAGACCCACACCCACCGAGTGGTCGACCTGGTGGGCTACAGGGCTGGCTGGTATGATGAAGAGGCCCGGGAGCGTCAGGCGGCCCAGTGCCCCCAGCACCCCGGGGAGGCCCTGCGCTTCCTGTGCCAGCCCTGCTCCCAGCTGCTGTGCCGAGAGTGCCGCCTGGACCCCCATCTTGACCACCCCTGTCTGCCCCTGGCTGAGGCCGTGCGCGCCCGGAGGCCAGCCCTGGAGCAGCTCCTGGAGGGCGTAGACAGCAACTTGGCCGAGCTGGAGGCCACCCGGATGCTGGAGAAGGAAGCCTTGGCCCACCTGAGGGAGCAGGCCGCCAAGGTGGGGATGCAAGTGGAGGAGGCAGCTGAGGGTGTCCTCCGGGCCCTCCTGGCCCAGAAGCAGGAGGTGCTGGGCCAGCTACGGGTCCACATGGAGGCTGCTGAAGAGGCTGCCCGGAAGCGCCTCGGGGAGTTGGAGGGCCGGGAACAGGTGGCCAAGGAGGCTGCTGCCTTTGCCCGGCGGGTGCTCAGCCTAGGTCGAGAGGCTGAGATCCTCTCGCTGGAGGGGGCCATCACACAGAGGCTGCAGCAGCTGCAAGGTAGTCCCTGGATGCCTGGGCCAGCCCCTTGCCTGCTGCCTCAGCTGGAGCTCCACCCTGGACTCCTGGACAAGAACTGCCCCTTGCTACGGCTCTCCTTTGAGGAGCAGCAGCCACAGGACAGCGGTAAAGATGGAGCCAGGAGCCAGGGAAGCAGTGAAACCCGGAGCTGCAGTGAGGACAGAGCTAAGAATGATGGGGTCCAGCCCCAGAATACGGATGGAGCCCCGACACCAAAGGAGGACAGAGCCCTGATGCCCCAAGAAGACGAAAGAGCCCAGACCCCGAAAGAGGGCAGAGCCCAGTCATCCCAAGAAGACGAAAGAGCCCAGACCCCAAGGGGTGGCAGATTGAACAAGAAGAAGAAGTTCAAAGACAGGTTCAAGTCCATCTCCCGGGAGCCCAGCCCAGCGCCAGGGCCAAACCTGGAGGGCTCTGGCCTCCTCCCCAGGCCCGTCTTCTCCTGCAGCTTCCCCACAAGGATGCCTGGAGACAAGCGGTCTCCCCGGATCACTGGGCTCTGCCCCTTTGGCCCCCGGGAGATCCTGGTGGCCGATGAGCAGAACAGGGCGCTGAAGCGCTTCTCCCTCAACGGCGACTACAGGGGAGCAGTGCCCGTCCCCGAGAGCTGCTCCCCGTGCAGCGTGGCTGCCCTGGAGGGCGCCGTGGCCTTCTCCGCCGGTGCCCGGCTCTACCTGATCAGCCCTGATGGAGAGGTGCAGTGGCGCCGAGCCCTGAGCCTCTCCCAGGCCAGCCACGCCGTGGCTGCCATGCCGAGCGGGGACCGGGTGGCCGTCAGTGTGTCTGGCCATGTGGAAGTATACAACATGGAGGGCAGCCTGGCCACCCGGTTTATCCCCGGGGGCAGGGCCAGCCGGGGTCAGCGGGCGCTGGTGTTCCTGACCACCAGCCCGCAGGGGAATTTTGTGGGTTCAGACTGGCAGCAGAATAGCTTGGTGGTCTGCGATGGGCTGGGTCAGGTGATCGGGGAGTACCGCGGGCCGGGCCTGCATGGCTGCCAGCCAGGCTCCGTGTCTGTGGATAAAAGGGGCTACATCTTTCTGACGCTTCGTGAGGTCAACAAGGTGGTGATCTTGGACCCCAAGGGGTCACTGCTCGGCGACTTCCTGACCGCCTATCATGGCCTGGAAAAGCCACGGGTGACCACCATGGTGGATGGCCGGTTCCTGGTTGTGTCCCTCAGTAATGGGACCATCCATGTTTTTCGGGTTCGTTCTCCTGACAGTTAATGGGGTAGGGCTGGCTGGGGCGGGGGGGGGGGTCAGGGAGGGAGGGGGGAGGCGAGACTACCCATGGGGTGTGGTGGCCGAGGGCATTTTCCCCGGGGGCAGGGTTGGCACTTTTCAGTGTGAGGTGCCAACCTGCTAACCCTCTTCGGTGTGCGGGCATAGGTAGGAACCCAGGGCGGTGGCGTGAGCGTGGTCCAGAGCAGAGGTGGAAGGGTGGCGGGGTGCTGGCCACACCTCTTGCTTTCTGTGGGCGGCCGCTGCATTTAGTTTAGGTTCCTGAGGTTTGAGAGCTCGTTCTGATTTGTGTTCTTCAAAACCATTCCTGATGGAGTAGCCCAGAGAGAGTCCGGGGAGAAGTCCCTGATCAGGAGGGCCCGGGTGTGTCAGGCAGGCGCCTGCTGGAAGACGGCTGAGAACCTAGCAATCTTCCCGCTGGAGCAGGGGCATACCAGTCGGAAAAGAACTGGGATTTCCAACAGTGATTGGCTTCTTCCACCAGTTCAACCTGGAAGTTGAGGCTCCTATGAGAATGACATCTCCCGGTGACCAACTTCTGCCAAAATGCAGACACCAGCTGAAGCCAAGAGGTGGTTACCTCAAAGTCCGTGAAGAGAACACACTTCTGAGAAACCGAACTGGGTAGGGCTGCAGTCTGAAAAGCCGGGTTCTGAGTGTAGGAGTAGGGAAGACCCCCGGGCCCCCTCCTCCACCTCCAGGTCAACTGAGGCGGGGCTTACGGAGGATGTAAGATAAAGCTTCAGGATGCAACACTTCAGTGCTGATGTCTTTACATTCCCTGGAGTCTAGTTTTAGCTTTCCCTTAGCTTCTTAGCAATAGTCCTTTTGAGAAATGTTGGCCTTCATTTGGTTGAACTGGGGGTGAAGGAATGTGTTTTTTTTGTAGGTCACTTTGACTGAAGACACCGCCTGTCAGGCTAGAGGCCGGGTGTGGATTGGGGAGGGGCAAGCCAACCAGACAGGCAGGTAGTAGGGCTGAAGAAGTGGCACCAGGGGAATACCCATCTGCAGGTGTCTCTCAGCCCGGTTGCTTTGCATGGGCCGTGGCCGCAGTGGGACCAAGGTGCACGTGTCTGGCTAGGGGCTGTGGACGCGTGACCAGTGGCAATCTTAAGGCAGAGGTCATGGACCGTGAAAGTTCATGGAACCAGAGGGGTTTGGGATGACACCAGGGGGCGGTGCAGGGCACTAGGAGTAGGGAAGAGAGAGAGAGGGTCCTTCTGCAGGAAGGTCGCTGCTTGTTTAATGTAGAGAGTGTGGAAATCATCAGTGTCAAGTGGACACATTCATCTATATAAGAACTTAAAATGTATGAGCAGTGAAGAATAATGAATATTCAAGGCAAATCAACAGTGTGAGAAAACTACGTGGAGTTGATCAGAGGAGCAGCTGGCCGCCAGGACGGGAGCGCCGGAGAGGTCTGCGCAGAGGCCGCCGACAGCACCTGGAGGCACCACCCAGGCCACGGCTAGTAAAATAAAATAGACCATTTGTATTCGTCAGAAATACATTTTGAAACTGTCATGTGGAAATAGACTCCTGGCACTATAAAATGAAGTCTGGAGAGAGATCTGGCAAGACCTGACCAGGGTTAAAAAAAAAAAAAAAAAAAAGCCTTATAAAACTAAACTATCCCACTTTGGCGAATACATTCTGGGAAAATAATTCAAAAGGGGAAAAGTATTTGCAAGAGCCATGCCCCTCCCCCCATATACGACAGTCATTAACTGGAAACTGCTGAGCAATGGGGGGTAGATAAGTAGATTGTGGTCTGTTAGGACAATGAGCTGCTGCCTTCAGGTATGACAAGTATGGAAACTATGTAGAAGACTATGCTATATGATGCAACCATAAGTCAGTGATTGGGGGGAGTTTGGAATTATGATCACATAATGATGGCAACAAGGTGAAAGTATGTCTGAATAATTAGGGAGTGTGGAAATAGGTTCAAAATTTGTAAATAGTGATTGGGAAGATTGGGTTCTCTTTTGAGTTATTTCATGCTATTCATAGGTGCACATTCCTACTTCAGTACTTATTATCCATGAAGTAACATATAGGCTTGAATATTTACTTTTAAAAACACACGCCTCTGTAATTGAAATTCAAGAGTAGCTACTGGATTTGCAAGTGAACATGTGAGCACAAACAAGACTCCCCCATTAGAGGAGGAGGAGGGGGTCAAGAGGGAATCCCAGCATTTGGGACCTAGTTGGAAGAAAAGGGTGTTGGGTGGGTTTTGTTTGGTGACTGACCAAAGAACTTGCCTTGGGGGCTTGACAGAGGTCAGGAGTTCCCTTTGAGTGACTGGGTCATTGTGAACCATCCAGAAGGCAGGGGATGGTTTGTTGGTTTCCCCAACTAATTCAGACCAGTTGGTCATATGGGACCAAGTAGTGGGGGAGAAGTTGCGTGAGTGTGTCTGTCTCTGCAGCTCAGTGTGCTGAGTTAACACAGTGATGCTCCTAGAAAGTGCTCAGGAAACATCTGTGAATCAATACCTAGGGAAGAGTGGGATGGTGGGAGGCCGCAGAGATTTCCCACCTCAGATGCCACAGCCCCAGCTAACCTTGTCTATCAAAATCTTGACTTGTGGGAAATCTCCAGTAGGGGGCACTGTGGACACAGCCCACCCTAAGCCTCCCAGGGTGGCAGGACTCCCAAGTCAAAAAAGAGTAGAAATGGGGGTGTCCTGCTTAAGTGTGTGTGGAGGGAGGCTCTGGGGAATGTAGGCCCTAGGGGGTCATACATAGCCCTTTGGGTTGAAACAGCTCTGCTGAGCTGGGGAGAAACCATATGTGGAAAGCCTGGCTGGTGAGGAGGCTCCATCCCTAGGCTCCACCAGGAGTGAGCAGAAATAGAGACCTGTGGTAGTGACCTGTCACCTGGCTGCAAGAGAGCCCCACAGGTGCTCTAGCGATTCAGGAAGCTGGACATTGGAAGGCTGACAGAGAATAAAGTTTCCTCACTAAGGGGCAGAGGCACAGAACACTGGCACAATGTGAAACAGATGAGAAGTGTAGCATCAAGCATCAGTTGGAGGTAAAAATTTCCTAACACCCTAACTGGGACCTGGAAACCCAAATGGGTCCCGTGGAAAGCACTGGCCGGCACGGGGGGAAACTATAGGTGTCAGGAAATTGGGAACATGATGGAAGATACAGCGACACGCCTCCCACTCCCATCCTGCACTGTGACAAACTCATCAATCATTCCTTTTTCTGTTTGGAACTTTCCAGGTTGAAAGAAGAATGCCATTTGGGAAGGGAGAAAGAGGGTACAAACCTTTTTCATATTCTTTGTCCCTAATAAGGGAAAGTGAATGAGGTGGCAGAGACCGGAGCTGAGTGCTGACTCTTCCACTAAACAGCCGTGGGATCGTGGTCTAGCTCCTTAAGCTCTCTGAACCTACTTCTAGATCTGTAAGATGAGGATAATGATACCTGCCATGCCCACCTCACAAGGTTGTTGTGAGGTCTGGGGGAGCAACATGGAGGCGTATTTTGTATGCTATTGGTTACCAAAAAAAACCCAGCCAATTTGTGCTGACCTAATGCTCTTTCATCAGTGTAAGTTGGACAGAGGTAAGAGGTAGAATCTCGAGGTTTATATCTGGGTAGTGCTGTTACCTGCAAACTGTCTTTTCTTTTGGAGGAAAGTGTTTCGATTCGCTCTGCAGCAATTCCTTGAAGAAGCCATCTGCTAAAGCACAACAGTGACTTAGAAGCAGAAGGGACACAGACCGACTAGCTAAGACTCGGTGCCATTCCTACAAGCCAGCTGAGAATCAGACTGATAATCAGCTGATAATCTTAGACATTTAGAAAAAGTTCAAAATAGCAAGAGTGACCCAATGTTTTGATAGTTTAGGGAAACTAACTTGAGAGCGAATAGTTCTCCTTTTTGTGTGTCTTATAACTACTGAATCTATAAAGCCCTATGATAGAATAAACCAACAGTGATAAAGTTGCAAAGGACAGACTTCCGAGAGAGAAGTTAGAAATCTTGCGAGGAAATTGGCGAGGTCGGTGACCTGAGCAGGGCGGGCGCGGTCCGTGGTGCCGGGGTCAAAGCAGTCTCTCCGGTGCAGGGCAGGGAATGCGAGCGGCCCTGTAAGTAAAGTAGCCAGGGCCACAGGCTTCTGTTTGGGGAGAAGGGAGACTTGGACTAGCTGGAGGGGCAGCTGCCAAAGAGCACTCGGTGTTCTAGCGGGAAAGAAACCAAGGTCAGGCGCAGGCTTTGGAAAACTTGGCTAACGGTGACAGAACCAGCCTACTCAGCTCGTTCTGGAGTATAATTTAGTTACGTGGATAGAGACAGGAGCAAAAAGAGGTCTTCCAGGACCACAAATGCCTTTAATAGCGCGAGAGGAGAGGGTACAGCAGGGTCAGGCGGTACCACACCGAAGCCTTGGGGAGCAGTCTTTGGGGCCAGGCGGAGGGAGGAGGGTCTGTGTATGAAGAGGGGATTAGCAAGTGATCTGGGGAGGCAGCCTGATGGGTCTGCCGGGAGCATGCGAACTGGTGGCCTAGCAGCAAGAGAGACGCTGAAGACAGACTGGGGCCTGGTGTTCACCAGCAGAATTGTCTTAGCTGCTAATGGATTGTGACAGAAACACTCTCATTCCTTTGGTTGTGGACTCTGTGTCTGTCTCCTGTTAATAAATGCTTTGGAAAAATACAACCCTTTTCTCAGATGAAATCCTGGGTATGGGCAGCATCAACACCGAGATGCTGAGGGAACCAGGCAGCATTGCTGTCCCGGCCACAGCCCAAGTGCCCCTTGAGGACACTGCAGGGACAAGGGGGTCACCGTCTGGGGACCCGCCCTCATCCAGGCCTGGCTACCTGTAGGACACCTGCTGGGCAGACTGTCCCCTCCAGGTCGACCCGCGGGGGAGCCAGCAGGCGCTTAGCCCGTGGTGACTGCATGGGACCCCCTCAGGCAGGTGAACAGGGGCCTGGATCGGGGTGGCTGTGCCCCCCACATCGGTCTCTGCTTGTTTTCTGGCGTGAGGGAACCACAGCATCTGTGCGCTTCTTCCAGCTGCTGTGGTGACCACGGTGGCCCCACAGAGCTAGCAGACATGGGGGCCCTGGCGTATCTGCCCCCCTGCCCTAGTCTCCAGAGCCCTGCAAGGAGCCCTCTCCCCTCGGGTGTCCTGAGGAAGAAGAGAGATCTGGGGTTGTTAATTCTAACCCACAGGCCTCTGGCACCCCCCCCACCCCCCCACCCCCATCAAACAGAGATCAGCAGTCCTTGACTGCCCGCTTGCCGGTGCGTCACACCCATCTGCTTCCGGAAGTCTCAGCCCCGAACACAGGTATTAGCGCTGTCAGACCCGCTTGCCCATGAGAAGCTGATTTAGGTCCTGACTCCCAAGCTCCCCTACAGCCAGCTCTGAGCCTGTCTACTTACTCATTCACGAACAAGAGCTGAGAGAAATGAGGCCTGGGGTTCTTCCCTGTGCCCCCCACCCCAGAACAGGTCTGAAGTCTGCACACAGGAAGGAGACTTGGAGACAGCCCCATGTGCCCCCCACCGTCTCCTGCTCACCTCCAGAGCCCCCCAAGATGCAGAAGGAATGACAGCTGAAATGAGAATGCTTGAGTGGCTTGGTGGGGAGCAGGGGGTGGGGATCAGGGCCCACCACTGCTGTGGTGACAGCCTGAACAAGAATTCCACAATTCATCATCTAGTGACTCAGCCTGGCTTGGATGGCGCCTCTGCCAGCCCCAGGGAGCGTGACTCAGCAGCTGAGGGGGCCGGGCCGGAGACACCGCTGCGGTCCATGTGAGTGGTGCTGTGGGAGAACAGCCTGTTCCCAGCCCTAAGCCCAAGGCGGAGCGTCTGCTCCTGCGGCCTGACACATGCGGCCAGGGTCCCAGCCATGAGGCCAGACCGCCTCCCTCAGGCCTTTCCCCCTGTGCAGCAGAGAAGTCGCAGCCCCGGCTCCAAGGCCACTTCTCCCCAAGGCCTGGGGACCTGCAGAGAGCTTCACCGTCTCTCTCCTCACTGCTCTGCTGGGGTCAGACCAGCCTCCCAACGAGGGCCGAGAGGCTGGGATGGGGACAAGGGACACGTCACAGGCTGAGCACACAAACCAGGTCCCTCCTTGCTGCTGGGGCTGGAGGAATGGGGATATGGGGTCTTGGTTTCACTCAAGGGCCAACTCAGAAAATGTCTCTTCAGCCTTAGAAATAGCAAGGCCTGTTTGCTCTCACTGCAACACTAAGTCAGGGACAGTCCGTCACTTACCAGGAGAAAACAGCCAAAGCACGCCAGGAAGAACAGCTGAGCCAGAGAGGGGAGAACAGGGGAAAGAGCCGCCTGGCCTCAGGGCAGCCTACGGGGCATGCCGCTGGGCTCCTCACAGGGGCTCCAGCCCTCCTCCTGAGGAATGACCTGTCTCTTTCTCAGATTTTTCACTCCCAGCTCTTTCTTCACCTGCAAACCCTTCAGGACAAGAGTGTCTGATTCATAGGAAACCTTCCAGAATCAGATATTCCATAAATAGCAGTTGGCAGAAAGAACAAACGTTGAATTTATGCTAAAACCGCAGAAGCAGGCTTGGGAGGAGCAGGCCAAGCCACAGGGGGCACCATTTTAAGGCAAAGAGGTGAGACCCTGTTCCTTGGAAGGGAGGCTGAAATGAAAGTGACGCTGACCGAATTCTGGGGAAGACAGTCATGCGATCCAGCTGTGCTTTTTCTTTTCCTCGTTGCCCTTTCGCCCTCTAACATTTCATTTCATTGAATTGTTTATTGTTTGTGAGCCTCTCCTCCAGTTTCCACCCTGGGAGGGATGTAAATTCTAGAAAGAAAGGGCACTTGGCCTATTTTAAAAACTCACTGATGTACGAACTGATGCCTGGGACCTAGCAGATGTTAACTGAGTGAGTGAATGAATGGTGTACGCTGTGCATTCACTGCAAGCTGAACCCCCTTCTCTGCACACACGCTCATCGCTGAACGGCATGGTACTCTGAGGCAGGTAGCACTGTCATCTTTGGTTCCGGGATGAGGGTGGAGAGGCCGGCGAGATTATGTAACGTGACGAGATCACCTGGAGCTGGCAAGTGGCCAGCAGAGGCCCACGCCCGACGGTGCCTGGTGGCTGCCAGGAGCCAACCCTCACCACGCCCTGGCGAGACACTGCACTCAGGCCTTCGAGGGAGCCACACCCCCCCTTAGCCTTTTCTAGTCTTTCTCTCCCTCCCCACCAGCCTCCCATGTGACCCCATTCCACAACCCAAATATCCCTCTGCCCTGAAGTGGTGGGCAGGGCCGCTGTGCCTGAGTGCACCCAGAACTCCCCAGATGACTCTCCTGTGGGTTTCCTGCCACCTGGCGTTGAGCTAGAACATAAAGAGGTCTCCCCACTCCTGGACGCTGGCCCAAGACACTGTCTACTCTGCAGATCCTGGGCAACGAGAGCTGGGGTGCCCACCTCCGCCCCCCTCCAGCTGCCATAAGCTTTTGCTCTCCTGCCAGGAAGTCTTCCCAGCTGAGGAGAAGCTGCAGTTGAGGGTAGATGTTGGGGTGTGGATGGGTCAAGCGTGATGTTGGTGGGGAAGGAGATGAAGGAAGAAAAGCTCTGACCTGAGAAGGTGAAGGGGCGTGGCTTCCCCCAGGCCCGTGCAGGGTCTCTGGGCGTGGCAGAGGATTGGCCCCGGGTCAGCCACGCTGGCACTGGTCTCTGCCCAGCCACTTGCCCCTATGTGACCCCTGGAGAAAAGGACGGAGACCCAGAGACCTGAGGGCACGCATGTCCTTGCAGTGCGCACGTCTCCGCCCAAGCACAGCAGGAGACGAGAAAAGGAAGCGGTAATGTCTGAGCAGCAGCTGGAAGTAGATCATCAGGGAGGTGGGCACTCTACTGGGGACCCCAGGGAGAATCTGGGTCCAGATGTTGGAGCAGTGCCACACCTGGAGTGTGGCTGGGGCCTGGAACGTGCAGGTATTCAGAGGAGGTTAGGGGTGTGTCTTACTCATGAGTGCACTGCGGGGATATGCCTAAGGCTGCCCCAGGCAGGGCGCCCTACCAGCTTTCACTGCAGCCAAGAATCAAGACTGGAATTTCCCCAAAGCTCACTTCCTACCATTTAATCTTCAGTCAAGGCCCGCAGCTGCTAAGCCCGTCTCCCAAGGGTGATTACTGGGTGCAGGCGAGGAGCAGCGAGGGCCCTGCAGGTGCTCCGTGGCCCATCCACCTCTCCATCCAGAGCCCCTCTGCTAACACAGAAGGTTCTCCTCCCCGCTCTTGGGTCCTTTCTCCCCTCCACGAGAGGAATTCCAGATGAGAAGAACAGTACTGAATCTGAGCTCCATAACCAGGTCACTCTGCATAGGTTACTCAACCTCTCTGGACCTCCATCCTCATCTGTCAAGTAGATGCAGTATCCTAACCCAGGAGACTCCGGGATGAATAAGTGAGATGAAGCGCGTAAACGTACGTGGCCAGTGCCAGCATGTAGGAGTGGGTCAGCCAATGCCCACCATTCTGCCGCAGGCCACGGGCTGTCTCCCTATGGCTTTCAGAGACCAAACAGCAGGACTGGACTGTTTGCCTTCCACACCATGCACCAGTCAGTCAGTCAATCCACCTCGAAGACAGTATATATTGGGTCCTGCCTCTAAGTAAGCAATGCAAACAGCAAAAGCCAAAGTGTCCGGTGCAAACAGCAAGTGCAAAAATATCCTCCCACCCTGCCTCCATTTTCCTCAGCAAGCCACTGCCAGAGCAGACAAAAGCACAGCCCACTGGGAGGGCTCAGGGGAGATGGCTTCATCGAGGGGCCGCATCACAGTCCGACCCGAGACCCCCACGGCACACCTCGGACAAACTGATCTCAGGGATGACTGACAGGAACCCGATGGACCTGAGCCAGAACACCGCTCTTGAATTCACATGCTGGGCCCCTGGACACCCGGCTGCAGCGCGGAGCCAGCAAAGCCTGGGCCTGGGTGGCCCAGCCAGCAGATCCATGCCACCTTGGGGCGCACGTGTCCTGTGGCAGGGCCACAGTGTTCGTGGGACAGGTGCACGCTCTCCCGCCCACCCTGGAGACCCCAGCACACTGGGTCTCCCTTCATAATGAGGAGGATCTTACTGAGGTTGGTGTTTTCTCTCAGACAAAAGGCAATGCAGTTACTTTGCTAAAATGCAATCACCATCTTATCTGTTCCTTTGAGGTTTCACCCAGGTCTCCTTAATTGGATTTGGGGTATGCACAGACAGATAGTTTCCTAGGTAATTTCTACAGCGGACTAATATCCTCTCTTAATATGGGTTTTTTCCTAATTGAATTCTCAGAAGGTGATGTTAAATCTAAGGCACTTGGGCTGGCAGGCTCACCCAAAAGGGGAGAATTAAGATACGAAGATACGTACACCCCTAATTGAATCCATTCTGGGTATCAGGACCTTGAAAAGGACCCCCAAGAGCATAAATAAAACCGTAAAATGTACGCCCCTAAATGTTGTAACCCATAGGGAAAGCAAAATGAACATATATAACAGCCAGAGAGCGAGCCAGTGCCCGGGTGTCTGCCAGGGGCTCTGCCCCAGGAGTATTCAAGTTCAAGGGAGAAACAGCTTCGGGCTGTCTGGAGAAGTCTGGGAAGGCGTATGGGGCAAAGGGGGATTTTCAGGGACCTTGGGATGTTCCATGGCCACTGGTTTACAGAAGAAAGGAGGGGAGCAAGAGATGGGTGAACAGACAGACAGCAGGTGGTACAGATGTGCGTAAGGGAGACGTGGCAGATGGGGATCCCACCTTACGATGTTTTCCCAGCTTCTTTGGCCCACTCTTCCTGTTGTGGATTTAGACAGCCTGGGGAAACCCCACAATTACACAGGTTCAAGTAGGGCCCATTTCCCCTCGGCTTCCCCAAGGAAAGCCAGTAAGGTGGGGGAGCAGGGAACCCCCACCAGACCAGGACAGCCCCGCTGCCCTGCACTGGCCAGGCTGACCGTGTCCTGATTCAGCCCGGAAGCCCATCCCAGACACAACATGACCTCTCCCCCTCACTTAAAGCCCCTTGGTATTCTCAGAAATAGGAAAAGGGAGTTCCCGAGTCAGGGGGTTTCCATCTGAGCCCAGCTGCTGCCTCCCACCCTGCCCCCATTCCCCTGAGTAAGCCACTGCCAGAGCTGACAAAGCAAAATGGAGCTCACAATGCTCGTTCTGGAAAGGATGGGGCCCTGAGGATAAAGGCCCCCTTTATCCTGCCAGCTTAGGTGCAGGAGCCACACCTGACACAATCAAAGCAGAATGGATTCCATTAGTGCCAGTCTAAAACAGGAGCTCAGAACAAGAAGGGGCCTCTAAGTTCCCACACACCCCCAAGCCCCGCTGCTGGCCTTCTTCGGGTGTCCCTGCTGGAGACCTTCCGTGCCCCGAGACAGCGTGGCCCTTCAGCAGAGCTGGAGGACCCAGGAGCGGCCCCCGAGCTCCAGGTGACCCTGCCACCACTGAGGCTGTTTGCATCCGGGGCCAGCCCTGGTGTGAGCTGGCAGGTTGGGCTGCCCAGGGAGAGGCAGTGTGCCCCGGGGAACCAGCCGCCGGTTAGGCTGTGAATAAGGGGAACCTCATCAGTCCCCAGAGCTGCGGGGCAGGAGCACCGGCACCGGCTGACTAAGGGAGCAGGTCCAGGCGCGTGGCGCTGAGCAGCGGGCTGGGAGATGGCTCCAGGCTCCTTCCTGCACATGGCTCAGATCCCCTGGCTTGCTCTTTTCCTGACACCCAGAAAAGCACCGACCTCCCGCCCGCACCACTGTTTCTCCAGAACGACACTTTCTGCCTCCTCCTAGCCCATGCCTGTGCCCCAGCCCCACTGTGTGTCGGAAAGCCCAGGCCAGGCCAGGCCCGCCTTGGCTCGGAGTCACTCAAGAGGCATTTGGCACCAACCGTCTTGGAACGCCTTCCTCACCTTCATCCTGCGCTCTCTGAACAGGCCCTGCAGCCCCCACCTGGCGTGACCTCCAGGCTGGCACGTATGCCCCGTGGGCAGAAAACACGGTGGAAGCAGGTGTCCAGGCATGCTGGCACCGGTGACCCGATAGCGCCCCCATTCTCAAGGCCCATCTCACAGGCCAGACCGCATGGGGCCTGTCTGAGCAGTCCCCTGGTGGCTTTCTCAGTGCCTGTTCTGGCCCCCTCTGCCCTGAAGGGGAAGCTGTCCTGCATGCCCTGGACTAGCTCCACCATCTCTCCCCTTCCCCACCCATCTCAGAGTTCAAGTTCAGTTCGTAGAAAAGCAGCCACAGGCGGGAACAGGGCAGGACAACAGCTTCCCTAGCAAACGGTCAAAGGGCAGCGAGCACGTCCTCCCCAACAACCCACATCTCCCCGCTCTCCTCCAGGCTGACCAGGTCACCCAGCCTCAAAGGCTTTGGGGAAGACGGGCCAGCTCCTCCCTGTCAGGTAACAGGAAGTCCGCCTCCAAGAGCTGCCCCAGGCGCAGGTGCTGAAACCCCACACCCGAAGCTCTAAGGTGGGAACTGCAGTGCGGGGCACAAAGCAAAGACAAGCCCAGTATCCCTGGGTGTTGATTCAAGACTCAGCTCATCAGAAGCGGTGGCCAGAGCCGCGGATGTGGCGGGCCCCCTGTGTAGCTGGAGCTGAGGACCACCAGCCCAGGGCAAGGACGTCACAATTCTTGGGAGGATTAGGATAGCAAATCCCTGCAGCCCTAGCTGGAATCAGTTCCTTGCTTAGCCACAGACCTGGAAGGGGCTAAGAGCAAGGCCAAGTCTGGAAAGGCGGAACCAGGGCGGGAAGGAGCAAAGGGACATACAGTGGGGGATGGGCTGGCCGGTCCTGGGTCCTGGTTGTCGGGAGTGGGGTCCGAGCCCAGCTGGGGGCACAGCTAAGGCACTGAAAACCAAAATGGAGGCTGGTTAAGAGTTGGGGGTACAGGGGCAAGCGCCTCTCCTTAGTTGAGTGACCTTGATCAAGAGAACCCCTCCTCTGTGTGTCGTTGTCCTCATTTGTAGAATGGGGTGGGGGGGCAGCTGCTGCTCCCTATCTCTGACCTATATGAGGATGAACTAAGGTGAAAGCATCTCCCCAAGGCAGGCAGACTCCACAGCTTGCACACCTCAGCTCCCATCGCTACAGCAGCTGGGGAAGAGGGATTTTTCCTAAAACGCTAAAGGAAGGCCTGCAAGCCTGACATCTTAAAAATGATTGGATTTCAGATCCAAAAAGGTCCAAAGAAATGATCAGGGCAACCACGAACCCAAACTGCCTGGCATGTGTCAGACGCTTAGCATCCCCCTTCCTCCAGTCTCTGCAGCATGGAGGCTGGGGTGGGGTCTCGGGGCTCTGCGGCCCTGTTGGGGGGTATTTCTTTCTGCCCCTTCCAGGTGTAGGCATCTTCTGGGCCTGAAAAAGGAAGGACTTTCCCCTCGGGCACCGCACAGTGGGGAGCCCGGGGCTGGCCTCCACCCTGACCTGGGCTGCATCCCTCATCCTGGGGGAGCTTTGGAGACTCTCGGCTTCTGCAGCTCGGGCCCCAGAACCTGGAGTTGTCTTCCTCGGGTGACAGTGACTGGCATTCTGGGACTGGGCTATTCGTGCTCCAGCAGCATCGTGGACTTCAGCTTCGAGATGCTCTTCAGTTTTGCTGTTGGCTTCCTGGGGCACCTGACCTTGGCAGGGGACCCTGTTTTCCCTCCCGTAGGGGCTCCTCTGCCTTAGAAGGCCAGGAAGGGCCCAGGGGACCTTCCTCCTCGCTGTCTCCGGAGGACTCAGACCTCGGCTGTCCACTGCACATCCACACCTGGAGGCAGCTCCTGCGGGCTTCCCCGCGGGCTGTTTACCTGCTGCAGCAGGAAGGCCCGTCTCGCCTTGCCCCGGCCTCCCTGAGGATTACTGTCCCTTGCATTGTTTTCTTTCCGGTGGAATTTCTGCTCTTGAGGACTCAGTGTTCTGTGTTACTCCCACCGTTGCCATTTGTAATGTTCTGGTTTCCTCCTGTCCAGACAGTGCTGGCCACTGGCCAGGGCCTCAGCCACTTGTGGACAGAACCGGGGTTAAGAACAGCAAAGGTGAAGCAGGGAGTAGAAGCTAAAGTTCCTCCTCGGTCAGGGCCTCAGGGCCTCTTCTGCGGGCCTGTTGTGAGTCCGTGGGGCTGGTGTGACCACTTTGGGTGGGCAAGCCCTCGCCCCCCAGGGGCAGCGTGAACCCAGGGGCCAGCCCGGGATGCACAAGCGAGGAGGCCCCATGTGGATAGGGACTTTAGATCCCCCAGCCAGCCACTCCCAGACTTGCTGCAAGACTCTCCCGCTTCAAAGCAAGGCAAGGAGCCCTGGAGAGAGGCCTGCCCTGCAGGCAATCACCTGCGGGCACAGGCAAGGGGAGCGGTAGGGACTGGACCACCCAACGCCTGCCACCTGTCTTGCTATGGCACTTCCTGTGGCGCTGCTTGTGGCCTACACGCTCGTTCCAGGCCAGGGCCCCATCTGATCCCTGGGTGTTCACGCACCCCAGTCAGTCTGCCCTGCCGTCCTGGAGCAGAGGGGCCCCAGAGCTGAGCTGCCTCCTCTCTGCCACCTCAGCTCCGCTCACCCCAACAGCCCTGGACACCCCCACTTAAATCCCTCGGGGGCGGTGTGAATAATGGTTACTCGTTCTGCCTGCATCAACCTTTACTCATGGTCCTATTAGTTCCTGGCACAGATTGGGGGAGCACAGCCAGGCCCCCCAGGCAAGGGACTCAGGAGGAGGGCTTGGGAATAGCAGGGACAGGGGGCACTGTGGCATCTGTTTCCCATCAAAGCTCTGACGCGGTGATGCTGCCACTGTCAGACATCTGCGGGGACCCCGGTCCTCACTGCCGGTACCCCAGGGGCCACAGCACGTGTAGCCTTGTCCCAGCAGGGCCTGGCCCAGGCCCCCTGCTGAGCTCCTGGGGTTCCTCTTGACACCTGATTGGCTAACCCCCACTCCCAGCACAGAAGTTCCAACCCCACTCTTGGGAAGCCAAAGAGGATACACAGGAGAAAGCGCAACCTTTAAAGTCAGCTGAGACCTGCAATCGCTTTCTCTGGAGACGCTCAGTGGCCGTGCCCGCCCCCACCCCATCCTCTGAGATCCCAGCGGCACTGGGATCATTCTCCCCGCTTTGCAGAGGAGAAAACAAGCTCAGGGCAGTGAGGACACATCTCTCTCTTTCTCCAGAAAGTCTCCTATTTGGACCTGGCCTCTTCCAAGGAGACTGGGGCTCTAGGGAGGAGGATGATTTGCTCACGGCCGCGTGCATCACGGGAGCAGGAGAGCCTGTCGCTCTGGTGAAGACCTGAGACTCTGGCGCAGACAGACACACCTGAAAGGGTTGTGACTGGCCACTTGGCAGGAAAGGCGGGGAGTCTTCAGGTGGCAGCGGGGCTCTGCCCCAGAGTGGCTGCAGCCCCTCAGGTCAGGAGAAGGTAGCAGTGGGGGCCAGAGAGGAAAAGCAGGATATATATAAGGTGCTCCAGAGAAGCCAGTGGGCCAGGAAACAGGGGAATAAGGAAGCCAGGACAGGGCTCCCCCACGCCATCTTGGGAAGCCACGTCTGACGCATCCTAGGAAAGACTCACAGCAGCTGCCTGAAGGGCAGCTGCACTGAGGCCAAGGGGACAGCAGCTGTCACGTGGCGCCCCTGGGCCCCTGCTCCTTTTCCTTCACCTATGTACCCACTGTCCCCAGCCTCTCTAGCTGCGTAGCCACATGAGCGCTATGGAAGTTTCTAGGCCCAGGATGACCCCTGCAAGCCAGCAGCCCAACTGAATTTCTGCTCGCCACGGCAGCCAAGGTATCCCAGAATGACTCAGATGAAAAGAAATGTGGACAGGGCCCGGCTCTACACAGTGAGGAAGTAAGGGAGAAGGACTGGTGGGTGACTCGAGACGGCCTGGTCCAGTGGCAAATTCCATCTGGGTTGCATCACCCTGGCTGCTTGGTCAAGACCTCCACCACCCTTAGATCCCCTGCCGACCCAGGGTCACTTCTTGGTGTCTGCCCTGCTCAGTAAAAGTCAAGTCCAGAGTCAGCGTGTAGACTCGAACAAATACTGTTTAGAGGAGGTGGGCAGAGGGTACAGAAAGAGCAGAGACCTAGAACACAAAAGCCCAAGGAGAGGAAGATGGAGACGGGATGCTTCAGGCAGAAAGGGAACGCTCGCTCCGAGAGGTGAGGATTTGAGAGAGGATGGAGTAACTGTTCCTCTTCTCCCACAGTGCTCTGCGCCTCCTCAACCCACCCCATCCATACTGCCCCTGGCTTTATAACCCAACACCAGCCCACTTCCTCCAGGAAGCCCTCCTCCACATTCAGTCCTACACCCAGCAGCCTATCTCTCACCAGTCGGCATATGAACAGCTTTATGGCTTTCTCTAATTAGTTCTGCCCCAGCACCTATGTACCTTCCATGGAAAGGGAGAAGTTATCTTCCTCAGAGTGTTCACTGTCAATAAATATTTGACCATTTTAAGGAAGCCAAGATTCACACAATAACTGGAGTAAAATAAAACAGGATGTGTCTGGAGAAAGTGACAAAGGGAGATTTAGAAATGCAAAGAATGAGGAACAAGTTCTCGTAAAGATGAAAGTGAATCAGAGTTGGACAATCCAGACGTGTGGGAAAAGAGAAGTGGAAGGAGAGGTGGAACGCAACTAGGGTGACCCAGAGGTGCACTGCTGGCCTGTACGATCTCATTCTGACTGATCCCCTCTGGCCTCTGGTGATATCTACCTCAGAAGTAGGTAGATCCCTGCCGTCAACCCTCCCGTGTTTGGGCTCCGCTCACTCCCTCTTTCTTCCTGCCTGGAAGGGTCAGGGTCCCTGGGGAAAGGCTCCAGCCCTCTCTCCTGCCCCTGGGAAATATGGGTAAGTGGAACAAAGTGACAGCCACAGTGGCTTAAGGACGATGAGTCAAAGGGACGAGCACACAGGTGACTGACATGTGCAGGGTGTGGCGGGGGACTTGATAAGGGTGAGGGGTTGTGGAAAGCGGAGCAGGTCCAGCGAGCTGAGACAGGAGGCCGGCAAGCCCCGGTTGATTCTTACCTGGTGGTAAAAGAAGCTTTGCTCCTTCCCACCATGCTTGGGAGACGCCCACGCCCATGTCAGGGTCTGTTCTGGGGCTGCCGGGGTCACTCTCCTGACTCTGCCCCAGCCAGGCGTGGGCCCTCCATGACAGCTTGGGCTGTGCGGCACTCACAGGGGTCACTTCGTCCTCACAGCAGCCCTGGGGGATGGGACACCTGCCCTGATGATTTCAAATGCCGTCCCCACCTCCACCTACAAACAAGAAGTTGACTCTCACTGAAGTTACTTCACCAAGCACGCATGGGCAGCGGTGTCCAGCCCCGGCCCAGAGACCATGGCCGTCCTGTTCGGAGAACGTCCGTGTGCGTCCTCAGCACATCATGTGGCCTCTCTGGGCTCCAGGACCTCAGCTGCCACTGCCCAGGACCAAACTGCTCTTAGACCTGCGCTCTGGGACTCCGCTATGCCTGGAGGAGAGGCCAGGCGCTTGAGGCTGGCAGGGGCAGGGCCAGGCAGAAAGGACAGGGAGCTGGGGAAGCAGGGGAGGGGCTGGCGGAGTCGGTGAGGAGAACCTGGGCAGGGGGAGGCAGGCCTGTTGGGTGACCCCCAGAACAGGAGCTTCAGTGAGAGTGGCTGAGACTTGGAGCCGGGCCTGGGCTCACTTCTCGGAGAGGGCCAGGGAGTCCAGCCCAAACATGGGCTATTTTTGGTGCTGTGTTGCTTGGAGAGTGACCAGGCCCAAAATAGAGCTGTGAGTTAGCAGGACCCTGCTCTTCTCCCACCCCCGGCTCTCCCAGTGAAGTCACCAAGGATCTAGAGGCTGCTCCAGCATTCCAGGGTGCCTGTGTAACTGATAGGAAGCTGGGCTACCCTCCCCACAGGAAGGCTTGGAGCAGAGTGCTTGACTGTAAAAGGGATTCTGGGAGACGAGAGGGAAAGAGGGATTGAGTCAGAGACAGCAGAAAACAGAGAGGAGGGAGATGGGGCGAGACCGCACAAGGTGGAGACGAGTGGAACATGGTGGGTGGAACAGGAGGCAGCCAGCAGAGGGTTGCAGAGCAGAGATCAAGAGGAGGGAGCTGCACTCCGGCCTGCACCCCGGCTCTTGCATGCACAAACAAATAAATCTTTTAAAAAAAAAAAAAAGAGGGAGTTGCAAAAAAGACAGCGTGGAAGGAGGGCCAGGCCGGTGTTGGGAGAGCAGACCAGGAGCAAGGCAGGAGGGGAGGTGAAGGGTGGAGAGGCCTGTGGTCCTGACCAACGCTCGCCCCCGCTCCCGGGGCGCTGCTGGGGCCTGTGGGTGGGGGGGGCGGGGCGGTGGGGGGCAGTCCCAGAAGTTGTGAGTCTGGGCTAGTCACGGACCACCTGTTTCAGGGCAGATGGAAACATCTTTCCCAGCTGCTGGAGCCAAAATTTCCCCCAGAAATCCAGAGCCCTGTAACATCCTCTTATCTCTGACCCTCCAGGAACCAGAGGTCCAGTTATTTCAACAGCATGGACTTTTCCTCTGTGTCCTTTTGACCCCTTACAAAAGAGCCAGGCTTGACAGAGATGACTGTGTCAAGGGGATTAGTTTGGGGTTCAAGGAGAGGAGAGACGATGACCATCCCTTGAATCAGACTAGATCCTGATAAGGGCGTCACGGTAGGGGGCTGCACCAGGGAAGGGACGGTCTCCCTGGGTAGATGCGTGATGGTGAGACACCTCACACAGAGGAGCAGGAGAGCCGGGTCACATTCAGGGTGATGGGCTAGCGCCTCCAGCTAGCAGAGTCAAAGGAAACCTGACACCAGCGTGGGACCCGCGACGCGAGGCTTTGCCGCGGTACATTCATCATGACTGCAAGTCCCGCATGTTTAGCAAAGACCCCTCGGTAGTCAGCCCCTTCTGCTTCCAGTGTAAAGCACACCCCCGAGCCCTAGTGGGCACAGGTGCTCCCGGAGTCTCCTGCGACTGGGAATGGGGTACCTTTTCTGGAATGACTTCAGGACCATCCATCAGGTCCGGGGTGAGGACAACCGGTCACCACCATGTAGGGTTGTGGAGATTAGAAGGGGCTTTTACGACTGAGGCCTGGCAACAGGACGACTACGGCTGCCGGAACAGCAGGAGGGGCAGGTTCAACATAACAGGCTGGAGAGGCCAGGCAGGGGGTACCTCAAGGAAGCCACTCTTGGCCAAGCCCTGCCCCACTGTTCTAGAGGTCTGGAACTTCCAAGTCAGACTCCCAGATCCCTGATCTCCTCTGACCCCCGAGGGTGGAGAGCAAGGCACTTGGGCATCTAGGAGAGGAGTTGGGGGCTGGACTTCTCTGTCCTTTGTACCCAAGAGAAGTTAGGAGTAACTGTTCCTCCTCACACCGAGCCATGCTCTTCAGGACAAAACATCTTCCCAGGCCAGATGGAAAAGAGGCAAGGACCATACACAAGTAGCAGTTACCTGGGAACAGCCCTGGAATGGGGCAGTGACCCTGACTTTCCGAGTGAGGCTTCCCCTTCTTTCCCCGCCACCCACATCCCCACCTGACTCCAGGGCCAACTGAGAAAACAAAGGCCAAGAGCAGACGTAAGCCGTCCAGCACCGGTTGCTAGTTGCCGTTGGTATCTGTTTACTGAAAAAATCCAAAACAAATATCCCGACACTACCACCCACTTCAGCTTCCTATGATTCTGCTACTGGCTGTTGCTATGGATACACCCAGCTGAGCCCCGCCACCTACACAGAGCAGGACAGTGTGCGGACCCCCAGGACAGATGCACTACCCCACCCTCCCTGCAGACGCCCTCTGTCCACAGCATCCGGGCCACACAGCCCAGGAGCCTGACTGCACCAAGCCCTCAACACACTGGCCTGGCCCTGCTCACTCACCTTGGTCACTATGTCTGCAGAATTTCTGGTCACTCTTCCACTCAACCCGATGGCCTCAAAGCACCCCCGCCCAAACCCGCCATGAATTGACTCTTTCACTTCTGTCCCTACTTCCCCTGCTCCAGCCCCGCCTGGCTCTGGAGGAAAGGGATAAGGCACAACTCTCCCGTCGCGGCAGGCAGCGCGAAGAAAGGAAACCTGGGGCCAGGCTCCTTGCTTTTCCCCAGTAACCCCTGGTCCTTTTTAGCCTTCCAGCACACCTCAGACACGCACCAGACAGGGCTGTTGACACAGAGAGAGCCCTCGGGGGCACTGCCAGCGTCTGGGGACTCAGCCGTGCATCATCCAGGGGCAGGTGCTGGGCAGGGAAGAGGCAAGACAGGAGTTCTGTGCCGGGCTCAAGTCCTAGACAGTCAGGCCCAGACGCTCACTTGGCACGCTCTGTGCCCTCTGGCTGTGGGGGGAGGCCAAGAGGAGAGAGGGGTGTTCCTTCCAGTTGGTGGGCGCACTGGGTGGCGGCGGTGGCCCCGGTGGAGGGGGGCACAGCCACAGGACAGGACCGTTAGCTTCTTTGATAACTGCACAGTGACCCGTTTCTCCAGCGGAGACGGTGGACCTGCTGGCTGCTTTCCCCGGGCTCAGTGCTGCCAAGCACGTGTCCGGCCCTGGGCAGTCTGGACTGCGTGGCTGTGTCAAGGGTCAAGCTGGCATGACACCCAGAGAGAGGGACACAGGAGAGACTGCCAGATCGGGGTTTGTTCCTGTGCTCCGGAGCCCCCGCACACGTACACACACTGTAGCACGCACACACGCAGCAGCAGGCCCCTCGGGGGAGGTGCAGAGGGGCCAGGCCAGCCAGAAAGTAGGTGGGGCCGGACCATGAGTTCATCAACTTCCTGCCCACATCTGGTATAAAGGGAGGTGGCCGCCTCCTAGGAGCACAGCTTCTCTGGCTGAGGGTCAAGAGCACTGTCAAGAAGGCCACACCCCCTCCAGCAGCGGAATCACCAGCAGCAGCAGCAGCAGCAGCAGCAGCAGCAGCAGCAGCAGCAGCAGCGGGAGAAACTGCCAATCGAACAAGGCGCCTTGAGAACATCAGGTAAGGAAAAAGCAAATTCTCTCCACCTCTCACTTCAGGTTAAGGCAGGGACTACTCTCCTACCCAAATCTCCTCCATCCGAGACCCCCATTTTCCTTCTGGACCCCCACCCACGCTACGCCCTTGAGTCCACCTCGTGGCAGCAGCGGTCACGGGCAGCAGGGCAGAGGTCGGCCCCCGACAGCCCCCCACCCAGAAGCACGGCCTCTGCACCGTCCCTGTCCACGGAGATGCTCCGTTCCCTCCTCGGGAAAGGAAGTTTTCACACCTGCATCGCAAGAGACCCGGAAAGCATCTCAGGAAGCAGAGATGCTGTGGTCCGGCGCTGCAGCTACATTATCAGGGGAGGAAGGCGGAGAGTGGTGCCAACTCTCTTAGATCTCCCCGGGGGCTAAGTCGAGGGGTCTCACCGTTGACCTCATGTTCACGCTCCGCCTTCCAGTGGCAAGTCGGGGAGTCTGGCCCGTGGCCAAGTGCCTTCCCCTCCCCACCTGCCGGTCTCCTGGCACCACCGGCTCACGGGCCTTTCCCACTCTTAGGATGAGGGTGTCTCCGGTCTTCGCCGGCCTGGCCCTGGGCCTGGCCCTCATCCTTGGCGAGGGGTCCGCCTCCCACCACCGCCAGTCTCAGGCGGCTCACCTGGCCACAGACTTTGGCGTGAAGGTGTTCCGGCAGGTGGCACAGGCCTCCAAGGAGCGCAACGTGGTCTTCTCCCCCTACGGGGTGGCGTCAGTGATGGCAATGCTGCAGCTGACGACCGCGGGGGAGACCCGGCGGCAGATCCAGACGGCGATGGGATTCAAGACGGAAGGTGAGAGGAGGCAATGGGAGGGGGCCTCGTGGGCCGGGGTGGGACCCTCCAAGCCGAGCGAAGGCTGACTCCAGGTTAGCCCTCAAGCAGGCACTGCCATGCCCAGGACGCGTCACCCTCTTTCCGCCTCACACTGTGTCCCTTGGCCTGGCTCGGTCCGTGGTGTGTGGGCCAGGGGCTTGGCTGTAAAGCAGTCCCGCTTACCACTTATGGGCTGCGTTACCATCACCCCGTGAGCCTCAGTTTCCTCATTTACAGAATAGGTACAATGGAAGGGTGAACCACAGAAAGTTGCTGTTTGGCTGAAATTGAACTGGGCATAAAAAAGTGTTCAGCGTTCCTATTATGATGCTAAGAAAAAAGTTAAACAGAGGAAAATATTCTATCCCAAAGGCAGGGTTTGAACCTAATATTTTTGACGAAGGGAGGGAGATGCAGTTTGGGATGAAATCTCCCTCCAGAGGCCCCGGGAGAGTAGCAACTACCCATGGGGCAGGGTTGGGCCTCTCATGGGGGAATGCTGGCCTGGGGGAGCCCTCTGCTCAATCGGGGCTCACGGAGTCCTCTCCTTGCCTCGGCACAGAGAAGGGCATGGCGCCGGCCCTCCGCCGACTGTACAAGGAACTCTTGGGGCCGTGGAACAAGGATGAGATCAGCACCGCCAACGCCATCTTTGTCCAGCGGGATATGAAGCTAGTTCCAGGCTTCATGGCCCACTTCTTCAAGCTGTTTCAGACCACAGTCAAGCAGGTGGACTTCACAGAGGTGGAGAGAGCCAGGTTCATCGTCAACGACTGGGTGAAGAGACACACGAAAGGTGAGTGGCGGGAAGGAGGCCAGTTCCAAGGGCTCGTAGACAAAGGGGGTTTGGAAACAAATCCAGGTAGCTCAGCCTCTCGCTACCAGCACGCACTTGTCTGCAGACAGAAGGCAAGGGCTTTGAGAACCAGCGCATTATGTTTTTCGTAACTAGGCCTTCTCTTGAGCCTGCTCTGGAGGCAGCCCTAGAAAGTGCTGGGCGATGTCCTAAGAACTGAAATAACCACAAGGTTATTTATAACCACGCACCCTTAGAGACTGCAGCTGAGGGAGCAAAGTCAGGGAAGACTTCAATTTCCAAGTCTGATGCAAGATAAGACCCATGGACCTAGAAAGTGGGGTGAACAGGAAGCCTTTCTGAGACTCTTAGGAAGATGGAACAGATTAAAGGCAACTAGACTGGTTCACTTAGCCCCCCAGTCTGTCATCTGACTGGATCGTCTCAACAGACACGCATCCATTTGTAGACGGGGAGGTGAGGGGAACCGTCTAAAGGGATGAAAGAGAGCAAGCCGCTAAGCCCTGGCTTTCTCGCAGACATGATCACCGACTTACTTGGAGAGGGGACTGTGGACCAGCTGACGCGTCTGGTGCTAGTAAACGCCCTCTACTTCAACGGCCAGTGGAAGACACCCTTCCTTGAGAAGGCCACCCACCACCGCCTCTTCTACAAGTCCGACGGCAGCACCATCTCTGTGCCCATGATGGCTCAGACCAACAAGTTCAACTACAGTAAGTGCAAGAATCCCTTCCCCATACCCCAAGACTATTGTACCCCAAACCCAGGAGCTCCCAGTTCTGGGAGGAGAAAGCCTAGACTATACCCCATCTTTGACAAAAACTCCCCAAGTAGGAGGTCGTTGGGGTCTCTGGAACAGCAGCAATCCAGAAGTTTTGGGGTTTTTTATGCATACAGAGTTGGGGTACAGGCTAGAGGCAAGGGAGGTGAGAGGATTCACCAGAGACAGAGCGGGGAGCAGAACAGGCAGATCGACTGAAACACACTGCTGAGGGGAGCAGCGGGGAGACAGGAGAGGTCTGCCTCACCAAGTGGGTCCCCTCCCTGGCTGGGGATGGAACTCAAGCTGCTGTGCTGGGGATGCTTCACAGTGGGGCGCCCAACCCTCTGCGCCACCAGGGAGGCCCGATCCAGGAGTTTTTGAGGATCCACATTTGCCCACCAGACCCCGTCTCTGGTCCTCAGTGTCATCCCCTGGGGTCCACAAACCTTCCCCCCGCTGAGGAAAGGGCTGTGTGGAAGTCAAGAAGCAGGCAGTGAGGACTGGAGTGAGCCTGTGGCTGAGTGTGGGGGAGTCAGGTTACAGAAGGCCGAAATCAGAAGACAAGAGAACTGGCAGAAGAGAAGGGAAGGGAGTGTGGCCGGAGGGAGTGTGGCATACGGGAGGGCTCAAAAGCCAGGACAGAAAGCTGGATTCCAGAAAGTGTGGCGGGGCCAAGAGGACTAGCTGGAAACCCAGTGCTGGGTTAGACTCAGCAAGAACTGCTGCTGTCTTCACAGCTGAGTTCACCACGCCCGACGGCCATTACTATGACATCCTGGAACTGCCCTACCATGGGGACACCATCAGCATGTTCATCGCGGCTCCCTATGAGAAAGAGGTGCCTCTCTCTGCCCTCACCAACATCCTGGATGCCCAGCTCATCAGCCACTGGAAAGGGAATATGACCAAACTCCCACGCCTCCTGGTTCTGCCCAAGTAAGCCACGCTCGCCACTGTCCTCAGCCCTCTACCTCCCTCCCCTTGTCCCCCATATTCCTGTCCTTAACATGTTTCCCAAACTTGACGTTTGCAGGGCAGGGACATGTGTGGGAGGCTGATGGGAAACACTTGAGCCTGGGTTTGATTAAGATTCCTCTCATCATCCCTCCACCCAGTTCTGCTTTTCTGAGCTGTGCCCCACGTGGTCTCATACCACCCTCAGAATGCAAGTCAGCCGAGGGAAGAGTCAGAGAAGTGATGGAGACGGAGGGATAAATCAGTGTGCATCCTTTTATGGGTGCCCCTCACTCTCCCCACCCCAAGTCAGTGTCCAAACAACGGGAACAAAGGAGCCACTTCGGCAGAGGCAGCAGCCCCCACTACAGCTTCTGTTGGCATCCAACAAAGCAGGTTTTAAAAACCCTTCTGCAGGGCCTCCCTGGTGGCACAGTGGGTTAAGCAACGCACTATGAAGCAAACCGCAGTTACTGCAGCACGAGTTCGATCCCTGCTGCCGGCCAGGGAGGGGA
>JAGFMF010011925.1:57423-71434 GCA_019455555.1 Galemys pyrenaicus
TGTGCCCGCTGCTCCCCTCAGCAGTGTACTTCCGTTGATCTGCCTGTTCTGCTCCCTGCTCTCTGTGGTGAATCCTCTCACCCCCCCACACCTCTGGCACTGTACCCCAGTGCTTGTATGCATAAATAAATAAATCTTTAAAAAAAAAAACCCTTCTGCAGAAACAAAGAAGGTGGGAAAGGCTGGGACTGGGAAATTCCAAAACTGTACGAAGCCTCCCACCACGCTGACCCCAAATTTCCAGATGCTGTAATGCCAGGCTGGGGAAGAAGAGGAGAATTTAGTCAGTTTTCTCTCTCTTTCCTCCTGTTTCAAAAATCAAGGTAATGAGTTGTGCCCTGGTGAGAAGCAGCGAGCACCCCAAAGCCTCACTGCTTGAGTCCTCTTCAAGGTTAGCTCTTAGAAACAGCACTTTGCAGGCCAGATTTTCTTTCAAATAGCCTTGTGGGAAAATGTTCCCTTGGCCCCCCAACCAGACTGAATAAAATTATGCTGAAATGACTGCTTTATTTGAGCAAAGTAATTAGTCATAGGTTCAAGGAGGAGGAGAGATTGCAGAAGAATATTCATTAATATTAGAAACCTCTAGTGAGGAGAGAGACCTTGCAAACAGATTTAAAAAAACAAGCCTCCCTCTTCTACCTTCACAGTCTGTCCCCACCCTTTAGGGCTGCTGGGAGGATACTTGATCCGGGCTGGGCCAGACAGTGCTGACTGTGGGGGGCAGCCTGAGTTTGAGCTTTCCCCCATTCTGTGTACAGGTTCTCCCTGAAGAGCGAAATTGACCTCAGGGCCCCCCTGGAGAACTTGGGGATGACTGACATGTTTAATGCAAACCAGGCAGACTTCACAAGCCTGTCAGGTAAGAGGTTTTTCCTTTCTCTTGTCCTGGAGGCCTGGAGGGCTCCTAAGAGGGCAGGGGAGCCTTTCCCTGAGACCCTGGCTTCATCTACTTGCATATTTGCCTGTTTCAGATCAAGAGCAACTCTACCTATCACAGGCGTTACAGAAAGTGAAGATCAAGGTGAACGAGAGCGGCACAGTGGCGTCCTCCTCCACAGGTGGGTTGGAGTCAGAGGATTTTCGGGGCGCCTCAGGCCAAGGCTTCCGGGAGGGCAATGGAAAGGTCCCCCTAAGGAGAGCCAGGGTGTCCTTGCAGTGGCTAGTCAGCAGAAGGAACCTGCTTTCGACAAGGCCCGGAAGGGTTTAGATAAATGTGCTGTAAGCAGAGTTGAGAGAGCTCCACCAAACTCCTGGAGGAAACCGAGCCTCAGAGGAGTACCTCAGCTCTCACGGTTCACGTTCGGGAGAACAACCGCGCCTCCTAAACACCATCGCCAGCACTGCCTCCTGACAGGAGCCTGGTGCCATGACGCGAGTGGCCAGCGCAGGCAGTGCTGACGTCCTGCCTGAGACCCTGCCGCTTCTCTTCCAGCTGTCATAGTCTCAGCCCGAATGGCCCCGGAGGAGATCATCATGGACAGACCCTTCCTGTTCGTGGTGCGGCACAACCCCACAGGTGAGCACAACCCCACGGGTGAGCAGAGGCAGCCAGCAGGGCCTCAGGCAAGGGCAACAGCTCGGGGCCACTCCCTCTGCTCAGAGCAGAGCTCCTCATCGACAACATCCGGACATGGCACCCGTCTTAGCCCCCGATGCAGCCGACGCAACCTCACCCACCTTCTCACGTCTCCCTCCGCGCAACGCGGGGCTTAGCAGCTGTGTGGGTCCTTCCGGTTCTCATCTCCCATGATTCTTCCATCCTCAGGAACCGTCCTTTTCATGGGCCAAGTGATGGAACCCTGATGGCGGAAACAAAGCAGGCCTCATCTGGGACAGAACTGGAGAAGGACCCGAGAAGAAACTCTGGAGAGAAGAATTTTCAATTTTGATGAAACTTTCTGGAGAAAGAAAAGACATTTGCCTTTTTTTTCTTATTGGTAAATCTTTCAAATCTGCCTCCTAGACCCAGCCTTTCAGGAGAGTGGGAAGGAGAACCCTCCCTGAGGGCGCCAAGCCAGGCTGTAACACAGAACCATGTGCACAGCCGCTCCTGCCCCGGCTCTGCCCACTTGGGGCCTCAGACCCGGATGCCACTGAGGCCCTGGCAGGGGGGCACTGCAAGGCTTACAGGAGCTTTTGTGTGCTTGGTAGAAATGATTTGTGTTCCAGTCACGTTGCATTCATTCTCGCACTGTCTGCCCCTGCCGAAGACGCTGGCGGCAGGCCAGAGAAGGCCAATGGAAGAAGCACCCTTTCATTTCAACGTCCATCCTTCCGGGTTCAGAGGTGCTATGGGCTGGCCGAGCAACTTACTCACTCAAACCGGAGACCCGCCGTGGCCTGGCCCCAGGAGATACGTTATTTTGGAGTGTAGGTGACTTGTTTACTCATAGAAGCAGATTTTGCTTCCCACAAACTTTGTAGGAATAGAGGAGGAAAGGTGAGCTCTTGGCTGCAGTCTCAGGTGGGGGTAGAATGCGGAGGGTGTGCTTGAATATTTATCTCATCCTTGTCCTTATATGTTTGTTAGAGAGAAAGCGGATTATCAAGAAAAATGTATTATTTAAGCCTGCTTATTGAGCTCCTTCGTGGTCTGTGTCACGGCACCACAGGAGTCTGCCCGTGGGACTGTCTTCCCCTCCTGGGTGACAAGCGTGGTGGGGCCCACACTGCCACCTCGTGGCTGCCCAATCCCCCTCGCTCTCTCCTCTCCTTGCCTTTGCACTGGATGGATTAGGACCCCCGCCCAAGGTTTCCAACTTCAGCCCACTTGAGGGACCAAAAGGAGGTGGTGGGTGAAGGAACTAGAGCGAGAACAGGGTGATTTCAAAATTTTCCAGTATATTTAGGAGCAGGCATGCAAGGGGCTGCACGACCTAGCAGGACAGAACTTTCCCCAATTACAGGGTGACTCACAGCCGCATTGGTGACTCACTTCAATGTGTCATTTCCGGCTGCTGTGTGTGAGCAGTGGACACGTGAGAGAGAATGAAAAAGAGAAAGGAAACTCAGGCTCAACTACCTTAGTTAGATAACCTTCCTGAAAACCAGCTAGCGAGGGGCTATGGCATGAAGACCAGTTTAGTGACGCATCATACGCAGGTGTTGAGTGAATGTAATCCAGTCCAACCCTAACCACCCACCACACTCTTCAGTGAAAAATCTTTGTTCTTGTTTTTTCTTTTTTTCTGTTTTAATCATGCACTGGACAGTGACAGCCATACATAGTACCACAAGGATAACCAAACATGGGGTTCAACATGTTTGAAATTGTGTTAAATGGTATGCCTTTCACTTCTGATATGTAAACAAGTAATAATATTATTTTTTAAAAAACAGTAATAAAAAAAGAACATGCCAAAAATAGTCCCTGCCTGTACTTTTCATGTTGCATACAGTACAAAATCTAAATCCTGCCAGCTCTTAGACCACTCCGGGGAAAGGGGTCTCTGTGAAATAGACATCCATAGGCCCAGCGCCTGCCATAGACAAGTTCACAGGACTGGCCACTGGAGTTCTGCAAGAAGGACCCAGGGTATGATCCTCAAAAAGGACAGGGTCCCCCAAACACTTCAACCACCCAAGTGGGCCTGTTCATACTCACTGTCCCTGTAGTGAGTTCCCCCATGTCCTATTCCCCTATGTCCGGGCCATTTCCTTCTGTGGCTTCCGATGAGCTGGCCACTAGCTAACCACTCATGGGCAACTGTGACCTATTTGCTATCTGCAAATCACAGCAGAGCATTCCTTGGCTACCTGCGGAAGATACACAAGGCGGGCCGGGGGATGCCTAGGCTGCCGTTGACCTGATAACACAACTATCTCCATGTGGTCTCTAGATAGCTCTGTCCATGATAACAATAGAACTCTGCTGATGCAAATGTCTCTTGACGCATGGTCACGATGCCCCCTTCCCTGTCCCTTGTAAAACTTCGTCCCCCATTCCTATCCTACCCTCCCAACTTCATTCCTCATACCAGTACCACATGGCCAGCTTTTACCAGCCTGTATGTTTTCAATAAGTGGCACAAGAACTTCTGCTCAAGCAGCAGCACTGACTTGCAAACCTGCCCCACAACTGCCGTGTCCTTCATCGAGTTCCCACTGCAAAGCAGCAGCAAAGTTCCTGTCACAACATCCTACCACCTCCAAATGCCTCCATTCCAGCACCTGGCCCCACTCCCCACTTCTCCAAACCCAGACCAAATCCATTTGCTCCACCTAACATTCCCCATAAATCTAGTCAACGTCATCACTCTCTGCTTGGCACTTACCGGTTTTTCTTTTTCCTGGTATGCAACAGAGACTGTATTCATGTATGCTCTTTACCTTCGCGTGTGCATGCTACCACCCTGCCCCCGGCTTCGTGTCAGGCTCCTTGAAAACAAGGTTCTTTTGTTACACAAGCCCTTCATATCCTCCTTAAATGTCATCCTGAAAAGTCTTTTATTCTCTACCTCAGTATCTGAATGCTCTTTCCAGAAGACATGCATTTCCCAATTAGTTTCTAATCATATATTCAAAACAATGTTTTAAAATAAATAAATAAATAAAATACCAAGAACTATCTGACAGAATTACATGCTGTCCAGTGCCAGAACCCTGAAGATAAGGCAGACAGACCCAGCCTCCTGGACACCCAGATCATGTCTTAGGAACCAATTATAATCCAGAGGTTTTTGGGCAAAACACTGATAGTGAAAAGGTAGTGAGTTCCCCATCACTGGAAGTATTCATGGTCAGGAAGACCATTTTGGACCATTTCCTTTAGGTCTTCACTTGGTTCCCACTGGCTTCTTAAGGAGAGAGGAAGGCTCCTTTAAGGCTTGATTGGACTTTGGGGTCCCTCTTATTGCATCAGCTTCATGGGAGAAGAGGAAGCTTAAAGATGGCAAATCCTAAAGAAGAACCCATAAGGAGGTGTCAATAAACCCCATTTCCTTTGAATGTTCTAGTGCATCATGTTGAGGCACCCCAAAATGCTTCCTTCTGCCCCTTGAGAGGGAAGCAGGGATGGGAAGGGCGCTGGAATGGTCTAGTACATGTTAAATGATTGAGAAGCGAGCAAATGAATGAATACTCTTTCTGGATTTATAGTTGAAAATTATAGTGATCAAAATTTGTCCCAGCGAAGTCTGTATAGTAAGAGAAGCCCCAAAGCCCCGTGCCCTTTGGAGACAGGCTCTCAGTGAGCTCTTGCTCTTGCCTTTCCTATTCTCACTGTGCAACCAGCAAGCTTTGTAGGAACAAGACATGGTTGTAAAGCTAGAGAAAAAAGACCAGAAAGGCTGTTCGACTTGCTTTTAAATGATTGGAGGAGACAGAAAAACTAGATGGAGTTTGACCCAGTTCACAGAAGCTTCTTTCTACAGAGATCTGTGGCCCAAACTTCATCTGGTACTAAAGTATTCTTCTTCCTTGTAGGAACAGTCTCCATCTTATCCATGGGGAATACCTTCTGAGACCCGCTGTAGAAGCCTGAAACCTCAGATAGTCCCAAATCCTATAATACTGTGCTGTTTCCTCTCTATACATACTTATGACAGTTTAATTTTACATTGGCACAGTGAGAAATTAACAGTGATAATTAATAATAGAACATAGCAATCACAACATACTATAATAAAAGTTACATGAATGTGTTCTTTCTCAAAATATCTTATTGTAACTAATATTTTCAGACTCCAGTGGATGAAGAACACTGAAACCAAGGAAAGTGAAACCTCCGATAAGGATAAGCAGGTACTTCTTTGCCTTCTCCTATAGGCAGCACTTTGGGCTAGTAAGACCCCACTGGGGTCTCAAAGGCAACAGTCTAAGCATTCAGGGATGCGGGGACCCATCTTTTCACTTTCCTACACCCTGAAAAATATGGCCAAATCCAGGCACTGGCTAGTTGTTGAATTACCTATATGTAACAGATTTGCTTGGAAACCTCTTTTTCTACAAGATGCTTCAAAAAGCACAAGATAGCCTTAATTCTGCAGCCTATAGTTCAAAATCTGCCCACACATGCTGAGAAAGTTCTTTAGAAGGCCTCATCACCGCAGAGGGAGTTCGCTCCAGGAAGTGCCCCATTTAACATGCCCTCTGCTCCTCTCAGATATTTTCAGGACCAAGATGCTGATAAAGCCTCACAGTGCACAGCCCGCCCAGCCCTGCTTGACTTTGCCTGGGGCCCCCTCCTTGGCCATTCAAGTCTTTCTTCCTCTGTTTACTTCTTTAGAGATGACAAGCTAACACTATCTGCCTCTAGCCATCATTACTGCAGATTTCTTGTAAACCTCACACAATGGGATTATTTATCTGCCCACAAGTGGGTAATAAGTAGGAATTTTGCAAATCCCTCAATGAGAAAAATATTCAAGAGGCGTGAACTTGGAAGGATTCACTTTCTGCTTTCCAAATCATTTTCTAGGTCGTTTCTCAAGCAAGTCTCTTTGTACTAATAGTAGCAAACACTTACGTGATGAGATGAGAGAACCAAGATAGAGGTTGAGTCACTAGTTGTTATTATAATGACTTCACATCACGCACCTCTGCGCTCAACACCACACGCAAGGGCTCCCTCCTCTGCAGCCTCGTGAACGCAGGTCTCCCTAAATACAGACAAGGGCTCAGAAAGTCCGGAGCGAAGAGCGCTGCCAGCACCAGAGCACCTTTGCCTGAGCTTGAGCAGTGTCCTAAGTGCAGCCTTTTCTCCCCAAGCCACCAGGGGTCGCTTTGACTCCAGTGGAAATTTCTTGAAGAGCCGTGGTTGTGGCTCTGGCCAAAATCTTGCCGAATTTGCGCTCCATTCAATTGAACATTTACTTAAAAGGCTAAGTTTATACTGAGTACTGTGAAGCATTAAAAAAAAAAAGTGTAAGTGATGGTTCTTCAAGCGCCAAATAGAGCAGACACCAGGAAGCTGGAAAACTAGGCAAAAATGATTGAGAGGAACATTGTAAAAATGATCGTTCCGGTATTGCACTGCTTCATGGTGTTTTAGGCAAGACAGCACACACACGCGACGGTGTCCCCTCCGGCCTGGGCGTGCAGCGGCCGTGCCACTATTTGTGTCAGGACGCTCCACGGCGCCCCACATGGAAAGAGCCCATGGATCTATCTCCCAGAATGCGGTAGGTGGTGTGTGACTGTACCGTCTAGAATAAAATGGCTCATCGGGAGGGGCTTCTTGATTGAAACTTGAAGGATAAATAACAGGGATTTCGGGAGGGAATGGCAAGGCACTTCAGAAAGGAGTGTGAACAAAAACACAAAGTAAAAAGACTAGCAAGCAGGCTGAGGGGCAATGTAGGGAGGGGCCTCCTTGGGAGGATGAAGTCCCAAGTAGCCACACTGGTTTCCAGACCTTTCCATCCCTCCTCCGGAGAGCTCAGACAGTGGACTCTCCCTCACTCCCATGCACTAAGCCATGCACAAATGTTCTCTTTCATGACCCAGACTGCAAGCATAGGAGCAGTGGAGGCATTGACCACATGGGAAACCAAGGCACGAGATGGTTTGAGGGGAAAGGCAGAAGGAAGTAACTCATTTGGGGCAAATTTGAGATGACAATGGAATTTTCAAATGGGGATCCACTATTCATTGTATTCATTTAAGAAACATCCAGTGCCTGCTGTGTGTTGGGCACTACCTTGGCCCCACCCCACCCCCCAAAAAGGAGGGAAGACAGTTTATCATCTAACATGAATGATAGATATTAAATAGATACTATTAAATACGAAATTTGAATTTAGCATATTTTGAATAAGATTTAAATATCTGGGCTTGACAACCATGTATATAGATCAGCATGGTTTATAGAAGGACGGTGCAAACACCATCTGTACCTATGAAGGAGAATCTCACCTCTTTCATTTTGCCACTTATACACATGGTGCCAGGCTTATCTTTGATTCTCCTTCTTTCTTCTCTATTGAGATGAGTTATCAACTCTAGCTGATTGCCCATTACAGGTATCTCTCTAATTTGTCCTTTGCCCCTCTTCATTTCATCCTTATGCCTAGATTTCCAAAACTGCCTCCTAGATGATTTCCAGTCTTCCAGTTGGCCTTCGAACTATCCCCTTATTGGATTAGCTTTCTTAAAACATTTTCACCAAGTTATTTATCACCTCAAATAACCATAACAACTTCCAACTGGCCACTACATCGAATCTGACTTCATCTGCAGGTACAAACAGTACTGGATCCACCAACTCATACAGCCATCATTCATTAACAATGAAAAAATCCGGGCCTCCCTGGTGGCGCAGTGGGTTAAGCAACGCACTATGAAGCAAACCGCAGCCCCTGCAGCACGAGTTCGATCCCTGCCTCCGGCCAGGGAGGGGACCCACATGGCGCAGCAGACCTCGCCTGCTGTGCCCGCTGCTCCCCTCAGCAGTGTACTTCTGTTGATCTGCCTGTTCTGCTCCCCGCTCTCTGTGGTGAATCCTCTCACCCCTCACACCTCTAGCCTGTACCCCAGTGCTTGTATGCATAAATAAATAAATCTTTAAAAAAAAAAAAACAATGAAAAAATCCAGTCCACTAGCTTCTAATTAGTTTAAAACACTTAAGTTCTCGTTCTACATCAGCAAAACTCATAATTCTATCAGTTTCCTCATGAATCTTACCTTTTCTGCAGCTAGAGAAACAAGCTGCACACATTGAGACAAGAAATTCTAGAAAGTATGCACTTTCCAAGAAATGTAGTTTACATTCCTAGAGCTTCCAAAATTCTCCAGGCTGTTGCCTACCTCTCTACTCTGTCTTCACCTCACTGTTCAGCACTTCCTCATAGACAACCTTCTCTCCCACACTTTTTTTAAAAGATTTATTTACTTATGCATACAAGAACGGGGGTACAGGCCAGAGATGCGAGGGGTGAGAGGATTCACCAGAGGCAGTGGGGGTGGGGAACAGAACAGGCAGATCCACCGATGTACACTGCTGAGGGGAGCAGTGGGCAAGGCAGGAGAGATCTGCTGTGCCATGTGGGTCTCCTTCTAGGCTGGTGGCAGGGGTTGAACTTATGCTGCAGTGGCTGCGTTTTGCTTCATAGTGCATTGCTTAACCCACTTTGCCACCAGGGAGGCCCTCCCCTACATTTCTTTTCCTTTGCTTTGTTTTCAGACTTTCTTACACATTTCCACTCCTTTTCACTCCATAATCATCTGTTCTAATCCTAAAACTTTGCTTTATTGATATTACTCTTGACCTTAAATATAACACCTAGATGGCTCAGTCAATGTCTATGCCACTGGGAAGTTTAAGGTACAGCAGGACAGAAAGAAAAATGAAAAAGAAAAAGCAATCGAAAAAGGAAGGTGGGAAAGGAACATGATTATAGTTGCTGTATCAAGTGTTTACACTGTGCCAGATACATCCTTGGAACAACACAGGTAGGTTGCCACACAGGTTGCAAGGTGGGCATTGCTATTTTCTTTTTTTTAATTATTTTTGCATAGAAGAACTGGGGTATAGGCCAAGAGGTGTGGGGGTGAGAGGGTGGCCTAGGGTGTTAAGTCTCAAAGCTACCACCTCAACAGCCTGAGTTTGATCCCTAGTCAAGGAGCTAACCCACATGGTACAGAGGACCTCTCCTGTCTCACCCCAGAGTATTTTCACTTTTTAAATAAGGAAATGGAGGGTTAAATAACACCCTGAGGCTGCAGATCAAGTGAGTTTCAGAGATCAAATTCCAACCCAAGTGAAGGAGGCCCATCCTATTGCAACTAGAGCAAATTACCCGCCCCCCCAAACAAAGAGAAATGTGTGAGGGTAAGAACATAAAGCGGAGCCTTACCAACAATGTTTCAAGTACTACTCCAAAACAACAGGACCATTAGTTACCAACAATTATCTGGAAATAACCATTGAATTTTCAGCATGACAAAATTTAAATTTTTTTTTCTTATGTACAAACCACTTTACCATATGACCACACACAGATGTACACTCACATTCTCAGTCAAAACCTCATACATAATTTACACCTTCACCTTTACACCTGTGTGGATCTGTCCATTTTCATTTCAGTACTGACTTTGAAGATTTTATTTCTTCCCCTTTCACCTTAATTCAGGCTTTTCCCCACATTTTCTTTCCATCATCTTTTATATCAGTCTTTCCTTTTCTCTTTAAGTTCTCACTCTCCCTTTGCCTACACATTTCTTTGAGAGTGCTGCATCTAGCAGATTCTCAGGAAATATTTATTTCAAGTTCTATACTTTACTTATGTTTGCACCCCCACTTCCCACTTCCGTCACCCTTTGTCTTCCAGTCTTCCTCATCTTACTTCCTTCCCAATATCCAGTTCCCACTCTGCTCCCTCTCATTAGCCCACGCCCATTCCATTAGTCCTCCTTGCTTCCTCACAAGCTCCATCCTCCTTGCACCCCTTTTCCCGCCTTTTCCCCCCAAGGTTCCAAAGCACGAGGACTTCATTGTCCTCTCCCATCCTCCAACCTGCCCACTTGACAGCCTCGTTACCATGACGACAGGGCTACTCAAGCTGAAGTCAAAGACCTGGTTGCCATAGCTTCCGCCTCACCGCCTCCAACCCCGCCCGCGCGCCCCGCAGCTTTGGCGCCTGCGCAATACGCAACTCTATGGGCCTAGAAGCCGGGGCGGGACGGGGCGGGGCTTCAAGAGAGAGGGAGGGAAGGAAGAGAAAGGATAAAAAAGGAGTGGAGCTGGCACCTACGGTGGCCGAAGAGGGACGCGCCAAGCCGGAGGCTGCAGGATGGTAGGCTGTGCAAAGGGAGAGGGGAGGGGGAACCGAGGGGCGTGGGCTGCACCTGCAGGGTCCTTGGGGGCCACCCTCTGTATAAGCTGCTCTTCCTTCATCCGGTCCTCTGAGGCCCCCACTTAACTGGGCGGGCGGGCGAGCCGGCCTCAAAAGGAAGAGCGACTGGGAATGGCATTAGGGAGAAGGGGCGGGGAGGGGGCGCTTTTGTAAGGCGATTGTGGGGGTCACTAGGCGGCCGTGGGACCGACGGGAGCCAAGGGAAGCGCGCGGGTCGGGATCCAAGGGACCCCGAGCACTGCAGGGAATTCGCCCAAGGAATGCGGGTGCCGGGGGCCTATTCGCGAAGGGAGGGAGTGCAGATCGCGGGCCACCGAGACCCTCAGTTCCCATGCAGCCCAGAGTGGAAGCGGCGTCCGGCGTGGGGAATGCTGTGTGGGAGGGAATAGTTTCCGGGTGCGAGCAGTGGACGTCCTGCTAAGGTTTGTCGTCCGACTCGTCCAGAGGGTGGGGTAAGGCGGGGAAACGAAGGCGGCTCGAGGTTTTGCTTTCAAAGACCCACGGTTTGGGACCCCGGGGCCGGGAGTTCTTAGTCCCCTCCTCTGCTACCCTCCCCATCCTCTTTCCGGAACCCAGGTCTTCCGTCTTCCTGCTCCCCCCGCCCCCATCTAAAGCACGCACAACTCCCTTGCGGTCCGGTGTTCACCTCCCGCGGCGGTGCCTTCCTTTACCCAGCGCCGAAAATCCCAGTTCTCTCGCATCCTAATTTTCAGCCTACTGAAGTAGTATTCTTCCGCACACCCAGGGGTTTCTGGGCAATGCCTATAGAGAGGAGAGTTGAAGAGAGAATGAGATGACTTAAGTATGTGACCTGAACCCCCAGAAAGTGGAAAGCTGGGGATGCATGGGATTGTGAGAGCTTAAAATGCCCCTCCCCCCACACTGTACCCTGGTTGCACTTTGTCCCACGAACATTCTCTGGGGAACCATTCTGGATGGGTATGTTCTGAGAGACTGAAAGGGAACCAGTCCCATGTTATCTGGAGACAAGTGGGTGCTCAGTCGCAGGTGCCCTAAACGCAAGAGAAATGTCAGCAGCCAGATCCCTAAGTGAGGAGAAAGGAGGATGGAATTTGAGGATCCAGTACCATGGCTAACTTTGAAGCCCCGTGGGTATAGGACTGCCTAGGTGGGTGGGAAAGTGGAGTAACTTCTCCAGGAATAAAATACCTGATTTCAGCGTGGACAAGAAGGCACGTGGAGGAAAACAGACATCTCTTTAGCAACCAGCTGTGGGCAGCTTGTCACCATGCTAGGCATTTTACTTACTTTTGGAAAAGTTTGGGGAACAGGAGCTCAGAGAGTAATACTAGTAGTAACTAATGTGTTACAATGTGTAACATGTGCCAGGCACTGGTGCATCTATCAACTCATTTGATCTCTTTTAACTTCCTACCCTAAAAACTTTCACTATCTCCATTTTACAGCTAAAAACTGAAGCCCAAAGACAAAGTAATTAATTTCCCAAGGCAAAATATTCAACTAGTGGAGACAGGATTTGAACCCAAATAACAGACCCAGAAGCTCTGACCTTGAGGGTGGAAAGGGGGAAATACCCAGAGTTGACAGCAAGGGCTGATTTTTGAGGAAAGCAGGATCTGTGAGGAGAGTTAGATGGGATGAGTTTGGGATTGTGTGTTTATGCCTCTCTTCTCTTCCCCCCAGATGCGATTCATGCTGCTTTTCAGCCGGCAGGGGAAACTGCGGCTGCAAAAATGGTACCTGGCAACATCAGATAAGGAACGAAAGAAGATGGTTCGAGAGCTTATGCAGGTTGTTCTGGCTCGAAAGCCCAAGATGTGCAGCTTCTTGGAGTGGAGGGACCTCAAAGTCGTCTATAAGAGGTGACTCCCCACCTGTTTGCAGACCTGCCTGGATTCTGCTTAACTGGTGTCTGGCAGTGGGTTCAAATGACTGAGAAATAAGTGGTCCTTGAGGTCAGGGAGAGATGGGAGCTAAGGATATTTGGAGGGCAGCAATAAACTACAACATCCCTTACTTTCCATACTCAGCTGGTAGAAATTCTTGTTCCCTACCTGCCTGTGCTGAAGCTTGACACTACCTCACACACATACCTCTGGCCCATGGCCCTGTCTTGTCTTGTCCATTGCACATGCTCTTGCAATCACAGATCCTGTGCTGTTTCTCCATACCCCTTCCCCCATACATGTACACCCTTTCCAGTTCCTTCTCTCAGCAGGTGAAATAGTTGGCTCAGGTTTTTGCTGAGTCAAACTGAGCAGGTCAGAGTGCAAGCGCGAAAGAGCTTGCGTCTTTGCCTGTATTTGTAAAGGGGCACTAAGAGTGAGTTACTATTTGCAGACCAAGGGGGCTTCCTGCCTGTGTCCAGGAATGTGTCCTGTGTCCTCCTCATTGGGAATGGGGAGAACTGGAAGGATTAAGTCCAGCAGGCTTCTTAGCTCTCCCTCATGTGCCTTCTCCTCAGATACGCCAGTCTCTACTTCTGCTGTGCCATCGAGGGCCAAGACAATGAGCTCATCACACTGGAACTGATCCACAGATATGTGGAGCTCCTGGACAAGTACTTTGGCAGTGTAAGTCTCCCTCACTCCAGTTTCTAACCCAGCAGTCCCCTCTTCTGACCACACTGTGGGGCTCTTGCAGTCTCTGCCCTGGAAGACTTAGAAGGAACAGTGAGAACAGAAATTAATCTTTTTAAAAGCCTTAAACCTATTAGCCATACCCCTAAATCGGCCTGGGGGAGTTAGGTGGGGAGCAGAATCTGCCACTTAATCCATCTAGAGCTCATCTCAGACTTCTTATAAGAACAGAGGCCATTGAGATTCAGCTTTTATCAGCAGTTCCAAACCTTGACTTTGTATTGGAATCTGATGGAGAGTTTTTGTTACTGACTATGCCTGGGTCCAATGCCCAGAGATTTTGAAGGGAGTATTGCCTGCACCTTGGCAGTCAGTTCAGACCTTATTAAATAACTCCATGGTTTGTATTCCACTTCACTATTTACAAAGTGCTTTCAGGTTCTCCTGTTTATCCCTCTCTGCATCCTATGGGTAGGTGTTGGTGTCTGCTTTCAGATGAGAAGCTGAGACTCAAGAAATTTTTTTTTAATTTTTAAAAAAATTTATTTATTGGGCCTCCCCTGGTGGCGCAGTGGGTTAAGCAACGCACTATGAAGCAAATCGCAGCCACTGCAGCACAAGTTCGATCCCTGCTGCCGGCCAGGGGGGGG
>JAGFMF010011925.1:71553-126501 GCA_019455555.1 Galemys pyrenaicus
TGATCTGCCTGTTCTGCTCCCCGCTCTCTGTGGTGAATCCTCTCACCCCCCCACACCTCTGGTCTGTGCCCCAGTGCTTGTATGCATAAATAAATAAATAAATCTTTAAAAAAAATTATTTATTTATGTTTACAAGAACTGGGATACAGGCTAGAGGTGTGAGGGTGAGAGCATTCACCAGAGAGAGAGTGGGAAGCAGAACAGGCAGATCGACTGAAATGCACTGCTGAGGGGAGCAGCGGACAAGGCAGGAGAGGTCTGCTGCACCATGTGGGTCACCTCCCCGGCCGGCAGCAGGGATCGAACTCATGTTGCAGTGGCTGCAGTTTGCTTCATAGTGTGTTGCTTAACCCACTGCACCACCATAGAGGCCCAAGACTCAAGAAATTAAATGACATGTAGCTGGCTGGTTAATGACAGAACCCTGCTTGGAACGCAAGTCTTTTCACCCTTGATCCAGAATCTCCTCCCCTACCCCACAGTCCTAGGGAGAGGTACCCTGAAAGGAACAGTGTCACAGATGTGGGGGTGGGTGGAAGAAAGCAACAGAAATCACAGTCAAGAGGTGATTCAGGCAGAGGCCTTCCTGGCATAGGGGTTAAGTCTCAGCGCTGTCACCACCGTGGCCTGAGTTCAATCCCGGCCAGAGAGCTGATCCACATGTAGTGCTGCAGACCTCCTGTCTCGCCTGCTGCTCCCCTCAACAGTTCAGTGGTGCTGTCTGTTCTGTTCCCCACTCTGTCTCTGGTGAATCCTGTCACCCCCCACACCTGTGGCATACACCCCAGTTCTTCTATGTATAAATAAATAAATTTTTTTAAAAAAGGAAAGAGATTCAGGCAACTGAACACTAGTAGTACTTAATGTGTAATAGTGTGTAATGTGATCACAGAGAAAGAGGTACAAGGAGAAAGAAAAGCGAAACCAAGCACTAAGGCCTTGGTGGCTGGGAGACCTAAGACTGGGGGGCCAGAACCCAAGGCTGGAGACATGGTCATGGAGAAGGCCTTGGTAAGAAAAGAGGGAGTGTGTGCTGGTGGGTGGGAATGCGCCTGATCGCTCGACTGTGCCTTCTCCCCCTCCTCGCAGGTGTGCGAGCTAGACATCATCTTCAACTTTGAGAAGGCCTACTTCATCTTGGATGAGTTTTTGATGGGAGGTGACGTTCAGGACACCTCCAAGAAGAGTGTGCTGAAGGCCATTGAGCAGGCTGACCTGCTGCAGGAGGTACGGACCTGGGACAGTGAGGCGGAGGAAGAGTCCCGAGGGGGAGTGGACACTCTGCCTGCAGGCCCCAGTTATCCCCTCCCCACCTCTACCTAGCAGTGTCCCTCCCTATGGCATCTGGTCCCCTTGGCACCCAATTGTCCAGCTTGCCCTCAAGCCCTAATTGTTCAGGGTAGAGGTGGGACTGGCACATAGTCTGTCCTGCCAGTTGTCTTCTGCTTCTCCCAGGACCCAAGGTGCCTCTTTCAGTCCAACCTCCTGTGTCCCATGCTTCTCTTGGCTTTAAGGCTTGCTCAGAGAATTGAAGAAGGGGCACATGGTAGCTCATTTTTTCCTTCTGTGGCATCCCCACCTCCTTGTTTTTTCACACACATACTCAGAAGTATCTGCTTCTCAGAAGCAAAAGACTGGCGATTTGAAGATTGGGGTAGTGGGCACCTGGCTGTTGGTTCTTCCAGCTATCCAGCACCCCTGCCCTCTCCCCATTACTGCCTGCCCCCTCTCCGCTGTGCCACTGCTGAGACTTGGTGCAGGGAGATGAGTCACCAGAATCTGCAGTGATGAGCAAGCCAGCCGAGTTGGCTCTGAGGAGGGGGAGAGGTGTGGGGGCTCATCTCTGCAGTAGGAGAAAAGGCAGAATTGAACTTGCCAACTCACTGGTCCAGCTTCCCCTACACACACACGCGCGCGCGCGCGTGCACACACACATTCACACTCAGAGTCACACTCCTATTACTAGTGCTCAGACCCCAGTGACTCATCTCTGCAGTCTGGTTCACCTTCCCTGATGCCAACCTCTTATTCTACTCCCCCAACTCTGAAAAAACAAAACAAAAAAGCCCAATCATTTACCACTCCCCAGCCCTGGGAAAGCACCCTTAGTTCCAACTTCCCTCCTTTCCCTTAGATGCTAAGGCTGAGCCCCCTGCTCACCACGCTCTGGGCTCTCTGGGCTCTCTGGGTGGTGGTAGACTCAACCCGGAACCCCTCCTAGCTACAGTTGACTCTGGGGGGTGGTCTCTGGAGGCTGGTGAGCGCCCCTGAAGAGTTTCCAGCCTATCCCAGAGATGGGCTCATATTGGCTTCTCTCTCCCCACCCCCGTGTCTCTGTGTCCCCCACCACTCTGTCTCTGTATTTGTGATTGCTTTGTCTTGCTCATCCCCCTCTCCCTCATTCCTGTCTGCCTCTCCTGGTGTCTGTGCGTCACCCTGTCTGTCTCTGCCTTAGGAGGATGAGTCGCCACGAAGTGTGTTGGAGGAGATGGGCCTGGCATAGCCGCCGGCATCTGGAGATGTGGGGAGCTGGTGGAGAGATGGGGCAGGAGCTGCCCTTTCCTTGGTGGGACACAGCTGCCCCCCCTCTGCTGCTTTCATCTTCATTTGGAGTGAGCTCTGGGCTCAGGACCCTCAAACATTCCCTCCCTTCTTCCCATACTTCCCATTTCCTGTTTTCCCAAAGAAGGTTTTAGGAGTTAGCAGATAGAAAAATGTGACCAAGCAGGGGTGCTATTTGGTTTTCATTCCCTGCCTTTGAGGAATTAATGTTACCCCCAATTTCCTCCCCTCCCTTATAACTGTAAATATATAAATATGTCAGGTTAAAGGGAAAAGGTTTTCAGGGCTCTTCTCTTCTCCCTGCCCCATAACCTACCTCCACCCCTCCCGAAGCCGCCAGGGCTGCTGCTCTGCCTGGGAGGGGCTTCTGTGTAGTGAAAGGGAAGTCCTTTCCCTCATCTATTTCTCCCCTTCCTTCTTGGCTGCCGTGGGTCCTCTGTCCAATGCCAGGGGAGCAACAGCATAGTTAATTTTTTTCTAACCTTGCCACTTTGAGGAAAGGGAGGGTTGGGGGAAGGGCAGGCTTCATGGGAGATTGGGCTTCCCTTCATTCCAGGTTCTGGGTGACTCAGAAGCTAAGGGGGTTGGGTGGGGGGAGTGCCGTACTTTATTTCCTTTACTCTGAAATAAAAGGAAAAACATTTCTGGACTTTGCCTGCCTCAGGCTCTGTGAAGGAAGGAATAGCTGCTGAGAGCAAGCAGAAGATTAAGGGAGCACTGCCCTTCACTTCTTCCCTGAACCTGGTTTGCCAGATTGAGGTGGGAGGGGAGTGGAGAGGACACCAGTTTATTTTATTTATTTATTTAAAAGCAGATCCTAACTATTTCTTGGAAGTACCATCTCCTTTTTTTAAAAGATTTTTTTATTTATGCGTACAAGAGCTGGGGTGCTGATCAGAGGTACAGGGACAGGGTGTGTGTATGTGTGTGTGTGTGTGTGTGTGTGTGACAGGATTCACCAGAATGGGGAGCAGAACAGGCAAATCTATTGAAATATGCTGCTGAAGGGAGCAGTGGGCAAGACAAAGAGGTCTGCGGTGCCATGTGGGTCAGCTCCCTGACCAGGAATCAAACTCACACTGCAGTGGCTGCTGATGGCTTGATAGTGCTGAGACTTAACGCCTTGCACCATGAGGGAGGGCCAGACACCAGTTTAATATGAATGATAATACTACTTTTAGGATAAGTGTGTCCTCTGTAAACATACCTTTTCCCCTTTTTTAATCTGAAATGCATGTTTAACTGGGTGGCCTGTGTTTTACCTGGCACTCCTACCCCAGACAGTTCCCTGGGCACAGTGCCTCTCTGAGCATGGTGCCGCCAGCTCCTGGAGCTGCCCTTATCAGCCAGGGAGGAGCACGTCCCAGTGCCAAGCTTTCTGTGTGCAAGATTTCATTCCCTGGCTTACTTTTATTGGGATAGGGAAGTCAGGAGGTCAACGGTATATCCTTCTCCGTATGCTTTAGGAAAAGGTTGAGTGATCCCTAAACCCAGGTGGTTTGTGTGTCTGCCAGTCATCCCTGCTCCCCACAGTTCTTGCGAAGTACATGGGAGCAGCCAATGAAGGGAAGCCCCTTCACTGGGATGAAGAGGGGTTAGTAAACCATCCAGCACTGCCCAGGTCGCCCTGGGTCTTAGCAGAGCCTTCTAGGTGCCCCAGAACTGCAGCACCTTACCCATTCAGCCCTGGCTAGAAGTGGAATTCAGGATTTAATAGACACGGACCCTGTCCAGCCCTAAGTATGGTGTAAGGTGGCCTCACCACTCACATTTTGATTTTGAGCGGGAGGAGATGGGTGACCTGGCTGGCGCTTCCCTCACCGCCCCTTAGGAAGGACCGCATGGGCCCAAGGGGACGGGTGAATAACCGATAACAAAGTCCTAATAAAATAGTCACTTTTATTTCTTAGCAAAACTATTTCCTCCGTGAGGGGTATTTACAACAGAAAAGGGAATGAAGGGGTAAATTCACAGCGATCTGGAGAGGCTCTTAGGGCCAGAGACAGACACACTTCACACAATTAACTGGAACTGCTTTTTCCGGTTTCGGATCGTCCCAGGAGGAACTAGTTGGGGACGTAGCCCCGCAGGGGACAGGAACTCGCACAAACCACTCGCCCGCCTGGGCTGGTCCCGGGACACCCGTGAGTGAGTTTTGGGAATTCGGATTTTGGACCTGGGAAGAGGCCCGACTAGTTCCAACACAGCCCCGGACCCGGAGGCCCGCGGGCGGGGGCGGGGGCGGGGGCGGGGCCGGGCGGCGGCCGAGGGAAGGGCGGGGGAGCATGCAAACACTGGGAGGTTGAGGAGCAACACGGAGGGGGGTGGTGGTGCGCGCGGCCAGGGCGCACGGGGGCGGGACCGGTTACGGGCGCCGGAGCAGCACGTGCTCGATGTAATTCTCCAGCTCCTCCTGCTCCTGCAGCCGGCGCTCCTCCGCCTCCGCCTCCTCCTGCGCGCGCCGCGCCTGGGCCTCCCGGTCGGGATAGTGGCGCAAAGGTGGCAGGGCGTGGTGGTAGTGGCGGCGGCGCGAGGCAGCCGGTGGCTGCAGTGTCCGCGGCCGGATGTAGTTGGGGAAAGGGTGGTAGGGTCCCGGGGGAAACATCTCTTCCTCCTCCCGATCCCAGGGCGGGAGCACCTCATTCCACTCGGGCAGCTCGTCTCGAGCGGGGGCGGGGGCGGGGGGCGGGGGTTGCGGGGAGCGGACGTGAGTAGGGGCGGGGGCGGCCCTGGGGGGAGGCACGGGTTCTGGAGGGGCGTTCTTCTTCCGCTTCCGCTTCTCCTCCACCTCTTCGATGATGCTCACCACGTCGTCCGCTGGCAGGTGGAGTTTGGTGGACAGCTCAATGAGGCTATCGATCGTCTGCGGGTCCATCTCTTCGTCGTCCTCCTCCTCCTCCCCTCCTTCTTCTGCCCCCTCAGCCTCCTTCCGCCGGTGGCCGGGCGTCTCCTCCTGGGAGCGCTTGTCCTCTGCTCCGGCTTCTCCGTCCTCTTCCTCCGCGAACAGTAGCGCGTTCTGCCGCGCCCTCTCCGCCTGCTCCGCCTCTGCCTCCGCCTCCGCCGCCTCCTCATCCTCTTCCCCCACCCTGTCCTCCCCGCCGCGTCTCTCCTGCTCCGCCGCCTCCTCCCTCTCGCTCTCTCGCTCCTTCTCCTGCAGCCCTCGACCCCCCAGGCCGCGCTGCCGGGCCCCGCCCTGCAGCAAATACTGGAGCAGCAGGTCGGATGCGAGGTCGGCCAGCCGCTCTTCCTGCGCCGCGGCCTGCCGCGTGGCCTCAGCCTGACGCCGCCCGGCCTCTACCTGCGCCAGCCCTTGCTGTAGAAGGCGCTCCCCCGCCTCAGAGCCTCCTAGGAGTGAGCTCTCCGGTCGGCGAACCTTGGGGAAGGGGACGCCCAGGCTTTGGTACGCCTTGGACAGGGGTGCCAGTGCCTCACCTAGATGTGTTTTGGGGGAGGATACTACTTCCCCGAACTGGTGGGTTTCGGGAAGGGGCCCGTTCTCGGGCATACGCGCCTGGAATTGCGGGGGAGCGGGGGGAGGCAGGGGCGAGCGCTCCGGGACGCGCGCCTGAAACTCTCCCCAGGAAGCGCGCCACACGCGCTCTGGCCCCGGGCTCTCCAGGTTGACTCGGGTCAGCGTGTGCGTGCGAGTTTCGGTCTCTGCTGCCGCGGTTTCTTGCTGTCGTTTGGCGTTGCTTGGACTGAAATCTCGCAGTTCCTGGAGCAGGGAAGCTAGTGCCTCGAGCTCCTCGGAGGGGTCGCCCGGCTCGGGACCATTTTCCTGAGTCTGAGAGCGAGGCGGGGCCGCGGGCGCCTGGGTCTCTGGCGCCTGGAGGCTGTGGGTCTGGCTGCGCACCGTCTCTGTCAGCAGTGCTTCGGCTGCTTCTTCCTCCGGCCCCTGCTGGGAGCTGCCAGGCGCCGGGGGTGAGGCCGGGCGATCAAGTGCCTGCAGCAGCACCGTGGCCAGCGCCCGAGGATCCACGCCCTGGAAAAGCTCTCCCTCGTCCTGCGGCTCTGAATTTCGAGCGGCTCGGACCTCTGGGGTGCTAACATCCTTCTGCCCGGGCACTGCATCCCCAGCTACTGGCTCTTTATGCTCAGAGCTGTGGGGAGGCGGCTGCGCCTCAGGGTGCCCCGGGGGCGCTGCTCCCAACCCCTTGGTCAGTAGAAGGAAGCAGAAGAGGGCAGAAGCCGGCAACCTGAGCGATTTCATGGCCAGAGGACTGCCTGAGACTGAGAAATAGAAGGGACAAAAAGAAAAAAAAAAAAAAGAGGGTGGATTTCTGTGAGAATTTCCCAATCTCTTATTCTGTATCCCCTTCCCCCACCTTTAATCGGGAAATCCGGGGCTTCCCTCATCCCTCTAAACCTTACCCAAAAGAGGAACGTTTAGGAGCAAAGAAGGAAGATGTGCCGATCTCTGGAGTCGTGTAAATGAGAAAACGCCCGCAACCCTCACTTGCTCCAGTGCCTGCTCCTCGCCCCCTTCCCTGTGCCATCTCACTGCCAGCGCCCACGTATTAAGCAGCAAGGATGGGGGGGAAATCTCTGCTCCCTCCCTACAGGACTCCCCGGATGGTGCGTGGGCGACTTAGGCAGCAAGAGAAAAGAGGCGACTCCCTATTTATAAGGGACCCTTACCGGGGGCTCCCCGCTGTGTTATCAACACCCCCCCCCCATCCGGGAGGAGCGAACCCTCCCTCACGCCCACAGTTGCCGAGGGTTTGAGGGTCGGACAGCGGAGTATTTACCAGCTGGTGTCAGACGCGGGAGGTGAAGAGGAGGGTCGGGGAGGGGTGGGGACAGGGAAAGATCGGGACGCGTCCGCCTCGGTTCCGAGTGATGGCTGGGATACGAGCGACGGTCGAGGTCTGTCGTCCGGTGGGCTGGGCTCTGTTGGGTCGGCACGGCTCCGGGCAGCTCCCTCGCTCCGGCTTCAGCACGCTGGACAGCGCCCGCGCCGCTGGCGTCTTATAAAGGGGAGCGCGCAAGGTCACGTGGGATAGCCCCGCCCCATTGACGTCAATGTTCATTCATGGGGAAGCGGGCGGGCGCCTCGCGGAGGGAGGATACGCAGTGATTGGAGGATCCCGTCCTTTCCAGGACTGCGCCTGCGTACTGGGAGCTTGGACTGGAGGGGCGTGCTCTAGCCGAGCACCGGGGAAATGAATGAATGAATGAACGAATGAATGAAATGCCTAGGCGGGCGGGGCAGGGGGGGTCTATGAATGAATGAAGGTGGGACGAGGAGAAAAGGATGAATGAATGAATGGAAGAATGAATGGAAGGATGGATGCAGAGACGTTACAAGGCGGCAGGGTGGGTTACAGAGCAACTTGGAGCTGCGGGAGCCCGCATCGCTGAGCGGAATAGGATGGGGACACTCCCAGCGTCTGACTGGGGACCAGTAGGAGTTCCATACTGGGGAGGGGAAGGACATGGATTCCGAGCAAAAGAGGGGGTAGACCTCCCATCCCCCGGCCTCTCTGTCTATGGGGAACACGCCCAAGGACGGCGTGAACCTGAAAGAGGAGAGACGGATCTGGGCGCCTGCGGGCGCTGTACGCGGATCTGCGATGCGGGGTGCCGGTCCCCGGCCGGGGCAGATGGGTGGATCTTGCGGTTTTGATAATCCCTTCAGAAAGGGTCCGAGTCGGGAGAGAAAGATTGAGGATGTGTGTGCCTCTGTGTCGTGTCTGTTCACGGTCGGTGCGTGTCTGGAGAAAAAGGTGTGCCCTTCTGTCCAGCTGACTCTAGCGTATGTTGGCGCCCCTGCTGTGTCCCCTTTTAGCCCACCCTCCTGTCCCTTTCCCTCCTGCAGTTTCCTTCTCTCTCACCCCCCCCCCAACCCCCAGTCAAAGGACGTTTGGAGGGCGAGAGCAGACCAGGTGGGGAGGGGGTTGCGCAGGTGAGGGGGGTGACTCAACTCCAGCTCTCTCCACTGCTTTAAAGGGGAGATGTGAACGCTACGAGGGGGAGTGCGACGTCAGAGATCGCCCCTCTGCCACCAGACCCCTCGTTCGTATCTCCTACCAGAGGGGCTGGGGCTGGGGGCTTGGACAGTTAGAAGTTCCGGGGGAGGGTGGGGGGCGATGACGCACAGATTGCGCAAAGAGACTCCATCAGCTAGCCCGGTCCAGTGAAGGGAGACCAACCGTGGGCGGGTGGGTAGAAGGGGGGTGGAGGACGGAAATGGGGAGGGGCAGAGGAGAGGGAAGGGAGGCAAGGGGAGCAGCCACTGCAGGAATGAAGGGGAGGGAGGGAGGCTAGAGGGGGCTGCGGTGCAGGCAGAGAGCAGTGCGGGGGCGTGGGCAGAGAAAGGGGGGGGAGTGACAATGACACACACCAGACACACAAGAACTGCGGACACAGGGGTGCCCGTGGGCACATACCGGGTACCCACACCCTAAGACTCTGGAAACCCGGGTCAGGGTGGTTTGTCAGGGGCTCAGAGACTTCCAGAGCATCTCTTCCACCCCCTCCTCATCTCTTCCTAGCACTGACCCTCATTCTATCAATCTCTTTCCTTCTCTCACACACACACCACACACACAGGCACACACACTCACGTGCTTTCCCTCTATAGCCAGCAGTGACTTCTCGGTTCCATCAGTGGCTTGACTTTCCCAGAAGAAAACCCATCAGCTCTGCAGGGAAAGAGGCTGGGAGCTGTAGAGAGAGGCAAGAGAAGAGATGGGGGCAGGAGAGGGAGGAAAGAGGAGATCTGAAACAGGTAGAAAGAACAGGCTAAAGGCGAAAAGAAAAACTGAAAACCAAGGTGACTGGAGATGCCCAAGAAAGGAAGAAGAGGAGGGGGCAGCAGCCCCTGAGGCTGTTTCCTTCTCACCTACCCACACAGAACTCTCTAGGACCTCCCCCTGCCTCTATGCTTCCTCATCCTAGACCTCCTCCTCCCCATCCCCACTTCATCTTCCCAGCCTGTTTTCTGAAGGCAGTGGAATGGGGAGGGGGTCACGTTACCTTCCTGAGGAGGATGAATCAGAGAGCGATGGCTCAGACATCTGGAGGGGGGAGGGGAAGTCATTCAAGAGAGAAGGAAGGGGGGAGGAAGGGAGCCAGTGGGGCTGGCCGAGAGGTCGATGGGGCTAGGGGACCAAGTATGAGATGAGGGAAGATAGACCTAGAGTAACTGCTACTGTGGTCTGCGTGTGTGCACATACCTATGAATGGTTGTGTATGTATTATGAGATTAATGAAACACCTAGAGGAAAGAAAAAGGAGGGGAATGGTGGGGGGGGGCAACTGTGAATTTAATCAGAGATTGGATGGTCATGGTAATGCTCCAATCTGTGTAACTGTGTTTTCCTCTTTAGGTATCTGAATGTATGTGGGTTCTGATCCCTCTGAATACCTGTTTACCTGTTCTGTTGGGAGTATTTGAGTGTATCCAACCTGGATCTGCTAGTGTCTGAAAAGCGTGCCCAGCTTGGTGTGTCAATGCATGTGTGTGTATGCACATGTGTCTGCATTTTTCTGGATTCCCCCCATGCCTACTGAAAGACGTTAGAGGTTATGTGGACTTCCATGTGCTTTTGCCCGCCCCTCCCCCACACTCACCTTCATCTCTAGATTTCTGTGTAGTAAAACTTCAGTATCCAAATCAAGCCCCCAAGTTCAGGTCCTTGGCCCTAGTTTTCAGAGTGTTTCCCCACCTCCCCACCCCTTCCTTCCTCCAACCAAGCCTGGAAGTCCAGGAGAACTTATCAGATATTGAGGTCCTGAGTCCCAGTCCTCATGGGATGAAGAGGGGGCATCAGGTGGAGTCCGGGGGTGCCAAAGCCAATAGGTTTGGTAACACCACAGTCTGTACCGTGTCTGCATAGTCTCTGAATCTCTGGATCTGATTCTGCTTCTCTCCATCCCAGTTTCCTGTGGGGGTCAGCTCATTCACGTACACACCACCTCTCAGAGGTGCTTTGCCCTTCATACCCTTCCTCTAGGGGCTTCTGGAAAAGAACTGGACAGGGGACAGCCTCCTGGGATCAGCGAGAGGAAGGAGAAGGCAGGAAATAGAGAGAATGGAGAGACAGCTGAAAAAAAGCAAAGCTGAGCTGGGGACCTGGAGGGGGTGTCTGGTGTGTACTCTGAGTTGTTTGTATAAATCCATCTCTTTTTGTCTTTGCTCTGAATTTCTCATACTCTCCAGGTGGGTAGCAGAAGATGGGGGTCTAGCTGACTAGTAACCCAAACTGAAGATTGGAAAACCAGGGGGGACGTGGAAAGCACTGGGTCATTCTCCTGAGAAGGTTTAGGAGAAATAATGAGGGCAGGGGCTTGGGGCCCCCCACAGCTCACCGTTTCCCATTTCCTTCCCTTCCCCCCAACCGGTGACTCACCTCTGCAGCCTTTTGTTGCGTCAGCGATGGGGGGTGGGGGGGGGACAAGCATGGAGGATAGCACTTTATGAGAGGGTCAGGGGTCTCCACTTTGAACTGAAAATGCTAAAAGGTCCTTCTGAAAATGGCTCCTTTTAAAAGCACCATTTGCCCTATCCCCAGCCCAGTAGGGTGGGGAGTCCTGGAGAGGAGACTGGGAGAGGGCTGGGGGCCACTGGTGGGTCTGAGAATGATAAATTATAGGAAGGGGTTCCCACCCTGATTTTCAACCCCAGGGTCCCATTCCCTCATACCCCCACCCACTCCTGAGTGGGGGAGGGAAGACCCAGCAAGTCGGGGGAGGGCAAAGCCGCAGAGATGAGTCACCAAGAAAAGGAGAGAGGAAGAGACAGAGATGAAGAGAGACACAGAGAGACAGCTGCTGGAGAGACCAAGAAGGGCAAAACACTCAGGAAGGTGGTATTCACAAACTAACAAGAGAAAGAAGATCGTGTGCTTCCATCATCCTGAACCAACCTCCAAAATCCACCTGTCACACAATACACTAGCCTGAAGAGCTTCACAGACGTTCTGAGACACACCCACTTACACAAACACAATGTCACACCTCAACTAAAAGGGTCACCCAGATACATGCTGAAAATGTGACCAGGGTAGTAGAGATTCAGATTGAGAGCTTTCATTCCTTTAACACGGGATGTTGGGAGGGGTTGAAAATCCTCAGGGAGTGTGACTTCAAAATCTAAGACGCAGTTTCAGGGACTCACAGGCTCGCCTTGCACACTCGAGGATACACAGTCCAGTGACTCGCCTCCCCATCCACACGTACTTAGTATCAAGCATAGTCCTCCCTCATCAAAAATCCACTTGGGGTACCTGATTCTGGGGTACACCAGGCACGTTGTCCCAAATACATTCTACCCACACTCCCTCTGACTCGTACACACATGTACAGAAACGCAGACATACAAAGACTCCCATGGACACACTCACACGGACCGAAACCACCTTGCGCTGCCTCGCCCGCGTCCGCACTCGTCCTGGCGCCCCCGCGTGTTACTTTCCGGGATCGCAGTCCCCGCCGTTCCGCAGCTCGGCTCCCGGGGGGCGGCGCCCAGGTTCCCTCCACCTCCTCCTGCTTGGCGCAGTGCCCACCAAGAATGGGGGAAGCGAGGGCGCTTGGCCACGAGAGTCAGAGCTGGGAATTAGATGCCTCGGTCGTGGGGCCGAGGGAAGCTGGTCCTGGATTCCAAGGGGAACTTGAGTGAGGAGTCCATAAAAGCAGCCCACTCCCAGGTCTATGGGAAAGCGAGACCGCTGGGCTAGTAGGGGCGTCGCGTTGCTGCCAGCTTCGGGTCTGAACAGCCGGTTCTTTTTCTGCCGCTTGGCTGAGGTGGGGGTGGGGGTGGGGGCGTGCACGGCCGCAGCCCTCTCCAGTTCCCCTCCAGGAAGTCATTAGCCCCATTGCCACAGGGCTTGGAGATCCTCTCTAATACAGGCTGCTGGGGAAGGGGGGAGGATAAAGCTTCTCATTCCTCCCCACTGAGAAGTGAAACAGACACGGAGGGTGGGCTAAGGGTTCATTTTATTGCAATACAGTCTTGGTTGAAGTGACAAGGAGGGCATGGCGAGACGCCCGAGACAGCCAAGCAAGCGAGAGCAGCCTCGCAGCAAAATCGGAACTGGGGAAAGTAGGGAAATAGAGGCTATGCTCTTCACCATCTTCTTCCATCTCCTGGCGCCCTCCTCTGCCCAAGTCTTGGATTCCATCCCCAGCGAAGCCTGTGCTCCCTGTACACGAACCTGAAGCAACAGTCCATTGTCCAATAAGAAGTTCAAGTTACCGCCATCCCAGTGTGAGATTCTGAGGCATGCTCTAGGTTTAGGACAAGCTACGTTTAGTCCCTGCCAGCTACTGCAAGTGACTTGGAAGTTACTTGAACTACCTGAAACTCCACTTCCTCTCTGGGAGAAGTGAGGATCGGGCTAGACAGTGCTGTGCAAATGTAGCTGGCATTACTTGTATTTGAGCAGAAAACTGTCAAAGTCCAAAAAGCATAAAGCAATCAATGGATGGGAGGGGTGTCCAGAAAATCCTGGAGGTGGGGGTTCCAGGCACACTAGAAGTCATCGGGTAGAACCAGGAGAGACAGTCCCCACACTGGACTGAGGGACCTGCCCTCAGCATACCAATCTCTAGCCTGAGCCCTCTGGACCATGGGCCTGGTTCATGCAAACTAGCAACACCTTGCAAAGTCAAAGCGCAGGCTCAGAAGGTGTGTCAGTAGGTGGCAAGCAGGGCAAACAAGTTGGGGGTATTGTAAGTGTGCTTCATTTAGTCTCCTTATTCCACACAGGACCGCTGAGGGAGGTTTTGGGGAATAGGAATGGAGGCAAGGAGAAAGGGGGAACGAGAAGTCAAATGTCCTGGAGGTCCAGAAAGAAGTGAGGGGAGGGAGTGGGAGGCTAGAGAGAAGGAAGGACAGGAAACTAATCTAGAGGCACCGCAGGTTGAGAGGGTGGCGCGGAGGGGGTTGCAGGGCAAGTTCTGAGTTTGAGAAAGGGCTGGAGGAAGAAAGTGTAAGTCGTGGGCACCACTGCCCCTGCTTGGGTCCGGAGGCTACAGGCGCTTTGCCCACTTCCACCCAGGAGGAGGCAGACAGGAGACGTCAGGAAGGGTAGAGCTCACTTCCAGATGAGTTTGACACACCGGGAGTGTCCCTCCGGCCTATGAAGAAGCTGGTTCTTCGGCAGGGAATAAGGCAGAGTGGACGACAGCAGCACAAGGAAACCCTCCAAACTTGGAGGAGGAGGTTCAGAGCAGGGTGTGGGCAATGGCATTCGGGGACGTTAGAGGCAAGCTGGCAGGTGGAGAGGTAAGAGTACAGGGAGAGGCACTGGCACAGGGTTAGCGTAGGCGTCTGAACCACCAGCGGAAGGCAGGAAGAGGCGGAGCTTACGGTAGTGGGGGGCGGGGCTTTCTGGAGACTGCGGAAGGGAAGGGAACGGGTCTAAAGTGCTTCTCTCCTCTGGGAGAAGCTTCAGATGTCGGTCTCCCGCAGGTACTGTTCAGTATAACCCCTGACCAGCTCGAGTCCCAAGCCGTCCTGGCAGAAGCCAGCCAGCTGTGACCACAACTGGGGCGCTAGGAAGAGCTGACACATGACGTTGAGGCCTGCTAAACGCGGGACCTGGCGCTGCAGGTGCCACAGAAATTGACTCTGCACCTGCTCGTCATCGCTGCCGAAGGTGTCGATGTTGAGACGGCGCCACGTGCCGTCTCCGCCGTGCGGAATGGGACAGGGGCGCGTGCACAGCGAGAGCACGCGCGGGTGCGCGCGGCTGTCCACGCACCACTCCAGGCCCTTGGCCGCTAGCAGGCGCAGGTTCCTCACTCGGCCGGTAGGGCTGCCAGTCTTGGATGATGGTCCCGCCCGGAAGCACGTCGCGCTGCACGGAGGGTGACAGCAGGAGGCGCGCCAAGTCGCTGCCTGCCTCTGACAGGGCCTCGGTGGGCAGCGGCGAGAAGGTGCCGGAGGCCCTCAACGCTGCCAGCCGCGCACCCAGCCCATCCAGCAGCGCTGACGCGTTGAATCACAGAATGCCCTGCGGGGGGTAGGGGAGCATGAGTGAGGATGGGGCGGGCGGCAGAAAGGCTGGCAAGCCCGGTACCTCTGGATATCTTCATTCCCACATGGGCTCCCAACGGAGTCCCCCGGGAGGACCTATCTGCAGGGCCGGGTGGAGTGGGGTATGTGAAAGCCTGGGTCCTCGAGGGCAGCATAGAGGAACCAGGGACAAGGCCTCCGAATACCCGAATCCGCAAGGAGAGGTGGGATCAGTGTGTAGTAACCAAGGAACTGGGCGAGCGCCCCCTGGGTCTCCGAGGGGAGGGAAGCCGGTAAGTCGATAGGAAGCAGGAGGTGGAGAGGCAGGACAAAGGCTCAGATTAGGATGTTAGGGTCCCTGAAGGAAACAGGGTCGATGTGGGGAGCCAGGGTCGGTCAGGGAAGTCCGGCTGCCCACTCTCTCTGGAATAGTCAAACTGAGACTGACAGTTGGGATTCGAGAGCTGTTTGACTTGCCTTGGGCAAAAGGGGTTAGGTAAGGACCAGGAATCCCTAGACGGGGCTCACGGGCACCCCCGCTCGGTAGAGCCGACTGAGAAAGCATGCCAGTGATTGGCTACGGAGGATGCTCAGAAGCCCCGGGAGGGTCCGGCCCGCCGAGCTTCCTTGTCCTCACCTGCTTGGTAATTACGTGGTATTTCTTCAGCTCCTGGGGGCCCAGCTGGTCTTCCGGATGAGCCGTACCACCTTGACCCCCGGGTGCTGTCGCTTGACCAGCTGCGAGCAGAAGCGCTGCAGCAGCCCCGCCACGCCCTTGCTGCGCTCCCAGGGCGCCACGCGCAGTCCCTCCACCAGCACCGTCTCCCCGGCGTCGATCACGTGCACCGACTCCAGCGCGACCTGCGGACCTAGGCCATTAGGGGGCCCCCTCCCTGCCTCCGCCCCTGCCAGGACTCTCGGCTCTCAGGGCTTGCCTCTTCCCACTCGCGGAGCACTCTGTCGTCACCACCCGGGGCTCCGGGGCAGACCCGGGGTCTGCCCAGGAAGCTCCCATCACTCGGGTCTCGGATTCCATAGCCGGCAGAACGTCTTTTGCCGGGATCTCTTCAACCTCTTGAGGTGCTCCAGCTCCTTGGGCTCCAGGTTCCTGACCACTCACTACGCCCCCTATCCTTGGCTCCACCCCCAGAGCTTGCCAAGTATCCCGTAGCTACCACGCCCGCTTCCTCATAGCTCCGCCCCGAGCCCATCACTGAGCTGGTCCTGCGCACAGCATTCAGGTCCTCTTTGTGCGAGTGTTCAGTTTACTCGGGGATCCTGGCTGCTACCCACAGACTTCTTCCCTCTTTCCTGATCCCCTCGTTTTGCTCTCCTGCCCCCAGAAATTGCTCAAACGAATTCAAATACCCGAAGCACTCACCCGTCCCTCCCTTTTTGAGTTGTACACTCCCCTACTCCACCCTCGTCCGCTGGGTTGATGGATCCGCAAGCCCTGTTCTTTGGTTCTAAAGCAGAATTTGGTTCCTCAGCATCCGGACGAGGGCTGGGGGGGGGGGGAGCTTGCTTCCTCTCGATCCTAAGATCCAAGCACCCCAACGTTGCCTCGCCCCTTTTCATCTGGGCCCCGCCCCCCGATTCTCACCACTACTGAGTTGAGCTTGGCCAGCACCACGGTGGTATCTGGGTCCTGGAGCCAGCTGTGGTATCGGCTGTGAAGGTAGTCGAGGCCACTGTAGATGCCCCCAGAGATGGCCAGCACTTCCTCAAATTCCCGTTCTGTGGCCAACACGAAGTCCAATGGTCCGGTCTCAGGCCCCAATTCTGACCTGGGTTTGGCCTTGACCTCAGACCCCAACTCGGCCCCCAGGGACTCACCCCAGTCTCAAGCCCCAACTGGGAGTTGGACTTTGCCCCAGCCTCCTGTGGCCTGGTCTCTGAGCGAGGCTCTGCATCTCGCTGGGTATCTTTTTCCAACTTAGGAACCTCTGAGGTGGCTATGCCACAGCTGTTTTCCACCTTCATTACCCTGCAGAAAAGAGAGAACCCAACATCCTGGTCAGAACCCCCTGTTTCTACATCTAATCCCCCTAGACACAGTCCCCACCGTTCCCTCCCCTTGCGTTCTGCTCTTCACACAGTCCCTGGGAACAAACTCAGCCCACCCTCAAGCCCTGCTCAGCTCCCAGTCCTCCCCTTACCCACCTTAGCTGAGGCCCAACAGTCTAATCTCAGACCCCATCAGCTACTCAGAGACAAATCCCCTCCACCCCCCTCAGTTACTCCCAGGGACTCAAAGGGGCAAAGGCCCTGGGGCAGGGAGTAAACAGTGGACCCTCAAGGATTCCACCACCTCTCCAAGACTTTTTCAAGAACACAAGAAATGCCTTTCCTCTCCACTTTGCCTATAAGAGGGTGCTTGGGAAAAAGCAAAGGGTTCAGTTCCCTCTTTCTTACTACTGCCACTTACAATCCCAGAGCAAAGGGAAGGTCAAGAGACCCCAGCTCTCCTCATATTGCAAATCTATGCCACTGTAACAAATGTGGAACCGTCCAGAACCCGACACACATATTCCAATCAAAAGAGTAGACAGAGGACAGTTCCATTGGAGAATTTCAAGTAATTCCTTCCAGATTAATCAAAATAGCCCCTTTCTTCTTCCTGCTTTGCCCTCCTCCTACTACTATTTTTTAGGGATAGTGGGCCCCACTCTAGGGCTTTTGAATGGCCTCTATCGGAAATACAGCAAGCAAAATGTCCACCAAGATCACCCATGCCCCTCTCTCCACTGAGCTCCCTCCAAAGATGCAGTTCCTCCCCTTCTCCTTTTATCTCCCCCCACACACACACCCTTACTGTAATTCTTGCCCTATCTGCAATTCAAGACTTTCTCTGCCCTTCCAATCTTCAAAGTCTCTTTTTTAGGTCAGTCTCCTACAGATCTGGCACCACTTTGGCCTCTGACTCTTCTGCTTTTCTTGCCCAGGGCCAGAGATAAAGCTCCCTCCCCAAGTCCTGACTTCGCCTTATTTCCAGTCCTCTCTCCTCCACACCAACCAAAGCAACCAGTTAAATCCCTCCTCCCCTCTTTTCAGTCAGTTATAATCCTTCCCTCACATTACAGCTCATTAATCTACATCCCAGATGGCACATGTACCAGCTACACTGCGTGGGGAGATGATATCAGTTTGAGTGGACTTGTTACTTTTTAAAATAAGAATATGGGGGCCTCCCTGGTGGCGCAGTGGGTTAAGCAACACACTATGAAGCAAACAGCAGCCTCTGCAGCACGAGTTCAATCCCTGCTGCCAGCCAGGGAGGGGACCCACATGGCAAGGCAGACCTCTCCTGCCTCGCCCGCTGCTCCCCTCAGCAGTGTACTTCCGTTGATCTGCCTGTTCTGCTCCCCGCTCTGTCTGTGGTGAATCCTCTCACCCCCCACACCTCTGGCCTGTACCCCAGTGCTTGTATGCATAAATAAATAAATCTTAAAAAAAATAAAATAAGAACATGACCAAGGTTTGGGAGCAGAGACATCCAATGGTACCAAGGCGCAGTCTAGGTTTGATTTTAGTTCCACGCCAGCAAACATAAACTGTGCTTGCTCTACAAACAGCGCTTCAGAACATCTCTCTCTCTTTTTCAGTCTTATGTTGAGGCTAAAGCTCTACTAAGTGAGCCTGAATGAGGTAGCACATCACCTCATCAAAGAGCAGGAGACATACAGAGAGCCCCTGCTAGAACACTGAGACCACCATGTTCAAGGATTTAAGATCCTGTCTAAGGTGACTCAGCTTGGACAGAGCCCAGACTAAGAATTAAATTTTCCGAGCTCCCAAGTCAGCGAGTGAGACTCTTTTTGATGTATCTGCATCTCCAGACCCAGCCAGAAGACCAAGAATTGAAATCACTGGGTCCGCAACAGGGATCAAAGGTCCCAAGTGCTAAGGGTAAAGCTGACCCTGAACCAGAGATGGGATCTTGGGAGGAACCCCCACTGTCCTCCTCACACTGTCAGCAATTCCTGTGCCAACAACAAGCCTGGGGCCAGCTCAAGCATCAGGCTCCTTGCACCAGGCTCCAGGGATCATGGGTCCAGAGATGAGCAGGTTAACTTGTGACTTCCATCTGCATCTCCAGGCAACCTCTCCATTGTTCCAGGTTCCTGGAAAATACAAGCTGGTAGTCCAGTGGTGGCTCCAGCAGTTCTCCCACTGCCCCAGAGAGGGGCAGAATGCGAACAGCTTGAAGACTGGAATATCCAGCTAATGCAAGACACCAGACTCCAGTTTCCCTCCCTTGCTTTCAAGATGGCAAGACTATTTTCAAAAGGTGTCTCTATATCTCAGATTAACTTGTTTCTAAGGGGAAGATGGAGGAACATGCCAATTAATTTTTCTCCCAAAGCACTCCTCTACTTGTATTGAGTTTGTGGGGAACACAAAGATTCCAAGATCCATAAACCCAGGAGGAGATGGGGGCTGGGAATAAAGCAGGCCAAGGAGTCAAGGCCATGCCAATGCTGCCGACTGACCCTACAACCTTGTTCCAAGCTCCGGGGATCCCTTCCCACCCTCCAGAATAGCCCCCTCCAACTTGGTTACTTGACTATTAAACTCCCACAGAGTGTCTAGGCAGAGGTAGAACCAGCAGCAGCCATGTGCCTCTAGGGTACTGTGGGAGATGTAGTGACTTTTTCGGACTAAGCTCCAGGAAAAGGAAAAGCATTCCCCTTGCCATCCATATTCCCAGAATCTCACATCCATGCTTTCAGTCTCATAAATATGAATGATCACTCCAGGGAGATGACTGTAGTGTGGCTGGGCATGCTGGGAGCCCACCCCCCTACCCCACCTCCACCGCACCCCACACACCTGAAAATATTGATGCCCTTGAAGACAGTTTCTCAGAGCTGGAAGAGGAAGGAGAGGGACCGACAGCAGAGAGAGAGGCAAAGACAAAAAGAGGGGAGCTAAACAAAGTGCCCAAAGAAGAGAGCAAAAAGGACAGGAATTATGAAGGCAGAAAGGAGACGAAGGCAGACAGGGAAATTGGGGCGGGACAGGATGGGAGAGGGTAGCGGGAGGAGACACTGATTGCAAGTCACAGACAGGACACCTCGTGACTCAGGGCACAGCAGACACCACAAAAGTCCTAGCATGTACCCCCTACCCAGGGAAACCATAAATAGAAAGCAGCGTGACACACCCCATTCTTCCTGGGGCATGGGGGGGGGGGCGTGTAGCTAGGGCAGTCAAGGGGAGGAGAAGCCAGAAAAGCTGCAGAATATGAATTGAGACCTCTAGAATGAAGGCAAAGGCGGGGAGGCTGGGGATGAGGAAGATGTACCAGTGGGTGAGGTGTGTGAGTGAGGGTACCCCAGAGGGTCATAACCGAGGAGGGGAGGGGCTGTACTGGAGGGTTTTCCCTTCTCCTGGAGTGCGGTGGGGAAAGCAGGAAGGAGGAAGATTCTGAAGGAAGCTGTCTACTAGTTAGGGGTCCCCCTAGGCACGGGATTCTGGAGACAGGTGGGAGAGAAATGGCGACCAGGGAGGGAAAGGATGTTGGGAAAGCACATCTGAACACCATACCAATTGTCTAGGTCACCGGACTGGGAGGGTTGGGCCGCTGGGGGCGCTGAAAGGCCACACAGGCCCCTCACCCAAACCCCTCACCCAGGCACCCAGGGCAGCAGCTCTGAGAAGCCAGCAGTAACCAAGATAAGATGGAGACAGCTAGTTACTCTGGAGGTGGAACAGGATGACAAGTGACTCACATAGCTCAATCCCAGTGGAATGCAGCCCGGAATGCTGGGGGACCTAAGGACAACCTGGGGGCTTCGAAATGGATCACCACCAACGGACAACTTCTCCTGCCAGAAGGAACTTCAAAATGTTCCACTCCAAAGTACCCTGCATATAAACACCCCCCACACCCCTCAGCCTGTAACCTGGGTGCGACTTCCCCACCCCCACTCTGGGACCTGCAGCTGCCTGGACCTTTGCTCCAGTGCTGAGACCATTGGTGTGTCTGCTACCATTTAGCCAGGGCGGAGCTCAATTCTCCTTTTCATCTTGATATCTCTTTTGATCTTTTCCATATGAAAAATCTAGTTTTGTCATGTCTTCTACATTTAAGGTCTATCCCTAACCTTAGTTTGGACTAAGGTTATCCCTACCTAGTTTGGACAAAACTTGGAAACAATCCTGGGTTTTCTCTGTTTATCTTTAAAATTGTTATAAACTTTGGTTCTAGGTCTTCTGCAACGGTTAAAAATTAGATACTTATTCTATGTAAGAATTTTAACCTCTACCTCATGAAAAAACCTTGAGGTCTATCAAAAAGTGTATCCAACAGCTAAATGTGTGTATCAGGTTACTCAGTGTCTTCACAAAAATTGGTAAAATAACTATCCCTTAAAATTGGTGCACTGTTGCCAAAACTTTACTTACAAATCAGAAGATTTTATTTTACCTCCAGAGGGTTAATTATAAACTGGTGCCTATATAAACTTATTTTAAAAACAAATTTTAAGATTGATCTAAGACAAAAAACTAGTTCAAAATGTAATGATTCAAAGCATGCATGCCTTAAAATTAGAATGTTTTATTGTTCAAATATGTTTACTGAAGCTCATGCTATTCAGAAAGATTAACCTCCATGTTAACAAACTTGCTTCTAAGGTTGTTATCTCAACTTCTTTTGATAAGGTCTCTTTCCAAAAAAACTAGTTAGTTTTCTCCCAGTAAATGGCTTGAAGTGCTTGCCTAAGAAAAACTCAGTATATGTAATTGTTATAGTTACAACTGTACAATTAACTTAAAATTCCATTTGTAAGAAAAACTGAAGCTGTTATCTTAAGTTTGTCCTTTTCATCATTTAGATGGTGGCTAAATCTCTTGTAAAACTAAGGTTTTGCTAAACTTTCAGTTTTTGTTTTTTTTTTTAAGATTTATTTATTTATGCATACAAGAACTGGGGTACAGGCCAGAGGTGTGTGTGAGGGGGTAGAAGGACTCACCACAGAGAGCAGGGGAACAGAACAGGCAAATCAATGAAGTACAGTGCTGAGGGGAGCAGCGGGCGAGGCAGGAGAGGTCTGCTGAGCCATGTGGGGCCGGCAGCAGGGATTGAACTCCTGCTGCAGTGGCTGTGGTTTGCTTCATAGGTGCGTTGCCCAACCCACTGCGCCACCAGGGAGGCCCCTAAACTTTCAGTTTTAACAGCGTAAAAGCTATCATGGCTCACAATCTAAAGATTGAAAACTGGGATGTAATACTCCAAATGTGAGTAAAGTAAGAGTGTATGTTTAAATAGGAAAGAATGTATTGAAAGTAAATATTTTGAAAGTCCTAAAAGTAATTTAAGGTGGGATGGTTGTCTTTAAAATGCTATTAAAAAGTATGAAAGCAAAGAAAGTGTTGAAGGTTGAGAAGGATTTTTAAAAAAGATCTATTAGCATTGCTAAGCCTTGTTTAAAAACAGATTTCTTAAGAATTATTGTCATTCTGAGTAATTAAGTGTTTTGAAAAGGCCTGTGATTTTTCTTGCTTTTATCAATCTGTGTAATACTCACCAGCCTCAAAAACCTGAGTGTGTGTAATTGTTCCATTAATAAACCTAAGAAAAACTAAAACTGCAACTAGTAACTCAATCTTAAATCTGTAATTTTCATTATTTGCTATAAAAAACTGCTAAGTTTAATGACAATTTGTTAAATATCTAAAGTCATTTTTTTTTTTTTACTGAAATAACTTTCAGGACTGCCTTTTGTCCTCATGGCAACAAAACTTAACTTTCAGGTCTATTTCTAATATTGTTATAACCCCAGTGAAATTTACAACTCCATGACTGGGTATAAAAACAGAGACTATATAATTACCTGCCTCCTACAAGGTATATAAAAGACAATCATTACGCCAATCAATTAAAAAAGGGCTGAGGAAAGTTACTCAGAAACCCAAAAAATCTTACATTTCAGACTAGATCTGCTGGGTTATAAGAAGGTATACTCATCTAGACCCAGAGACTCTAAAATGACATCAGGCACAGACTCCAGAAACTAAATTAAGGGTTTATGATCTTTTTTTTTTTTTTTTTTAACACTTGAACATGGTCTTCAAGGCCTCTGACAGAGGGGACTAGCTAGACAAAGAAAGGGAGAAGGACAAGACGAGGGCCCAGTATATGGCAGTTGCCATTGTCAGTACCCTGCCACCTCAGACTCCCCCAAGGCCCCATGCGCTCCAGGGCATTCAGGACCCCAACCTCTTGGGTTGCCAGCTTACTTCCTCTGCCAGCAACCGGGACACCTCAGCTGCAAGTCCACAAGTGTCTAAAGAAGCTGTCCCCAGGGCCATGCCTTCAGTGCCATCTCACAGGGCACTGGCAAAGGGACTGTCCCACTCTCCAGAAAGGGAGGGGGCCAGCCCAAAGCACAGGCCAGGATGCAAGGACAGGCTTCACCGTCAACTGCCTCTGACTTTGAAGACCCCCGGCGAAGAAGACCTTCTCTGAAGAAGCCCAGAGGTGAGCCAGGCTCCTCTGTTTACTGTTTCTATGGATAAGCCTCAGGTGACCCTAGAAGTGCAGACTAAAGAATCACCTTCTTGGTGAGTAAGGGGCCACTTACCCTGCCTTGCTCCAGTTCTTTGAACTGACCTACTGGTCAATCGGCCCCTCACTAGCAGCACTGCTGGCCGGCCTGAGCCAGGACACTTTACAGACCTGCTACCTTGCTCACTACAGGGCCACATGTTTATGTATTTTTAGTATTGTTTTCCTCTGTTAGGACAAGATATTGTAGCTAAATTCTAAACCCCAGATTTCTGATAGAGTCTAAAACAGACAAAACTGTAAAAGAAGATCTTAATCTACCTCTTCTATTCTCAACATACATGGTTTCAAAAAGAAAAGTGTCAATTTAAGTATCTACATATCGCGTAGGTAACTTTGTGAACGATATGAGTATAAACAGATGTGTGCTCAAGTGTGCGAGACTTCCTAATGCCTAATATATTCTGGTACAGTATCACTGGGCAAATCTGACTATGCTAAATATGTATGTTATAATATCAACATGCTACTCTACTAATAATCAGAGTTTAAAATACCTTTTACGTTTTTCTGCTATTTTATACAAGTTTGCTACCAACAGACTGCAATCTCCTGCAGACTTCCCTTTACATCACTGATGCTTCTAGAAACTTAGAACTGCCATCTTCCTGAAACCTGAAAAAGGTCCAATACTGGTCTTCCTAATACCTGCTCTGCCTGAAAACTGGATGATCTAAAACCTTAGATTCATCATACTTGGGTGAAATCTTTTTTTTTAAAGATTTATTTATTTATGCATACAAGAGCTGGGGTACAGGCCAGAGGTGTGGGTGGTGAGAGGATCCACCAGAGACAGAGTGGGGAACAGAACAGGCAGACTGACTGAAACACACTGCTGAGGGGAGCAGCGGGCACAGCAGGAGAGGTCTGCCGCGCCATGTGGGTCCCCTCCCTGGCCGGCATCAGGGATCGAACTCGTGCTACAGTGGCTGCAGTTTGCTTCACAGGGCGCTGCTTAACCCACTGCGCCACCAAGGAGGCCCACTTGGGTAAAATCTTAACATTCAAAAGTGGATGTGGAGCAAATATCCCATCAACATTCTTTTTAGTCCAAAAAACTTGCTAACTATTTTACTGCTCATCTTGTTAGTGGACTAATCCAGGATCACCTCACAAAATTAAAACCTTTTCTTCTAAATCATGCCACGCCTTCACCACTGGCGGGTTATCTCCCATATCCTTTTCTACTCAGGCAACTGCTGAGAGAGCACGTAGATGTCTGCCTAGACCAGTCCCAACACCTCCGGGGGAACAGAGCACTCCTCTACATCCAGATGACCAGGTCTTACTAAAAAACTCTCTCCCAAGCCGCTGCAGCCACAGTGGACGGGCCCTCACACTGTAATCCTCACCACACCCACAGCTGTCAAACTCCTGGGAGCTCCATCCCAGCATCTCATCACGTGGGCAAAACACAGCCCACCGCAGTGGGCAGCAACCCAGACGGGCCCTCTGACTACTGACCTACTAACAGCAGAAAAAGGGGGAACTTGTCTTTTTCTTAGGGAAGAATGCTGCTGTTATATTAATGAATCTGTGTTGGTTGAACAAGACCTAAGTAAATTCAACAACATTGCCAAGGGCCTTGATCGCTTCCAATCATGGGAACAAGGGGGATGGGGGTGGATCTCTTCTCCCATGGTGGTCTGGCTAGCTCCACTTGCAGGACCAATCCTTTTAATTGTGTTAATTTTTGCTTTTGCTCCTTGCCTTCTTCGGTTTACCCAAAATCAAATCCAGATGGTGGCATGTACCACCTTCAACCAGCTCCTGCTACACCCCTACCACCCCCTACCCTCAGACCTAGTCCTGTGACCTTTCCCCACTATGTGACCAAAACCCCACTATGCCCCAAGTCAGCAGGAAGTAGCCAGAAAGACTTTGTCACCCTTATTCCATCAAAAAGGTGGGAATGAAAGGTCACAGGGACCCCTCACACAGGCCCCTCACCCAAACCCCTCACCCAGGCACCCAGGGCAGCAGCTCTGAGAAGCCAGCAGTAACCAAGATGAGATGGAGACAGCTAGTTACTCTGGAGGTGGAACAGGATGACAAGTGACTCACGTAGCTCACAACCTGGGGGCTTCGAAATGGATCACCACCAACGGACAACTTCTCCTGCCAGAAGGAACTTCAAAATGTTCCACTCCAAAGTACCCTGCATATAAACACCCCCCACACCCCTCAGCCTGTAACCTGGGTGCGACTTCCCCACCCCCACTCTGGGGGTTGGAGAACTTCGCCCTGGAGCACAATAAAAGTTTCTGCTGGACAGAAACATGGCCTGGCTCTTTCTTTCTCTCTCCCTCTACCTCTCTCTCTCCCTTGCTCTCCCGTCCAACTGCGCAGAAACCTTCCAGGCGAGTTGGCTTTCTTCTTCTGGCAGGCGGTGGCCTTGTGCTTCTCTCCTTCAGCATTGGGGGAGCACGCCAGCCCCCAGTCCCCAGGCGCGGCGCCCCCCATCCCCCTACCTCACGGGAGCCTGAGCCAGGGACGCGAGGCTGAGAAATGGAATGGGGTCCTGCAGGTAGACAGCAGTGTCGAGAAAGGGGTCACTTCAGGGCCCCGAGGGTCAAATTCAGATGACGCGTAGGAACTGAGCCATGCCGTAGGGTCCGGACTCGGGGTTCGAGTGCTACTGTAGAGTCTGCCCCGCAGTTTTGACGGGTTCGCGGGCTTGTGCGCCCAGAGGGTGGGGGTCCCTGCGTGCGTGTAGCTCCCACCCGGAGCTAGTGCCTGGCCGCGGGGCGGCTGCTACGGGAGGCGGAGACCCTAGCAACGCGGAGGAAACCCGGCGCGGATCTGGAACGGACTCCAGTTTGCCTGGGGGCAGCTTGGGGTGAAGTGGGGGGCGAAACAGGGATAGTAGTTGCGGGGGTTGGGGAGGAGACGGTGCGGTGCTGGCGGTTGGCGCTGCGGGGTGGCCTCAAGTCACCAAGATGAGACTCCGCCCCGGTCCCGGCTGGGGAGCGGGATTGAGGGCCGGGCAGGGGGCGTGATCGCCGTGCGGTAACCGCCCCAAGCACGAACGCCTCGCTCGGCTTGGGAGTCCCCACCCTCCCGAGGTCCCCCTAGTCACCTCCCTTAATGTAATTCCCTCTCTCTGAATATCCGCTGCCAGATAAGAGCTGCTGGAAAGGGGGCGTGGACCCTATGGCCCAGGGGACGTGGTGGGGAAACTCAAAGAGGAAATTGGAAACCCATGAAGATAGGGAAACGGAGAGATACCGAGAGACAGGAGCCGGGAAGCAGAGCTGGGCCTAGAGAGTCAGAAGACTTACCACCCCCGGGAGCCCTGGAGTCCCAGAGCAACCTCACATCCCGCCCCACCCCCAGCCCTCTGCACAGGACCGGCTCAGCCCGCACTCAACCACCTCTATGCCTCTGGCGCCAGGCCGCAGGGCGCCCACCCACATCCCTTCTTAGGGCAGCACGCCGAAGACTTGCAGACACAACTGTGTGCACTGGATCCTCTCTCTCTGGGCTGTGGGGACTGCGCCCTGGAGGCTGGGCTCGTCCCGCACCTCGTCCCAGGCTGCCCCCAGAGTCCGTTCCAGATCCGCGCCGGGTTTCCTCGCGTTGCTAGGGTCTCCGCCTTACGTAGCAGCTGCCCCCGGGCCTGGCACTAGCTCCGGGTGGGAGCTACACGCACGCAGGGACCCCCACCCTCTGGGCGCACAAGCCCGCGAACCCGTCAAAACTGCGGGGCAGACTCTACAGTAGCACTCGAACCCCGAGTCCGGACCCGACGGCGCGGCTCAGCTGGGCCCCACTTGTGCTAACTCAAGCAAGAGACAGATGAGCAGAGTGTGGACCGAACTCCAGTGGGGCCAGGGAAGTGCGGGCTCCAGCTAGGGGCCTACATTCTTGACTCTTGAGGGGCCCCCTTCCAGCTCCCATAAAGTGAGGCAGTTCTTTAGTAATTGTACAGTACTCTAGAGGTACAGGGAATATTAAGGTTTGTGAGACTAGGACGTCCCCTCCTTTTTCTCATCCCAGCTGCCCAGTTTTCGTGCTGCCCGCTTCCCATCAAAATTGATCACTCACCTGCCCCGTTCAATTTTTAAACTTTCAAAGGTGATAAAAGTATCCCACTGGCTGTGCTAAGGGGATAAGGTGGAGATTCATGTACCTGGGCTCCGTTCCATCAAAGATGAAAGGGAGGAGAATCATCTCTGGAATTCCAGGTCCAGAGAAGCCCTGTAAGTGACCGACAAGTCACTGAACACTTTGTAAGACTTTTCCTGTTCCTGAGTTTCGAAACTGCTGACTTGCTACATGACTGAAAGCTGCAGTGAAGGGGGGAACATGTTTGTGAGGGAAAGCACTACAAAAAGCTCAAAGCATCAGAGGGATGTGTCAGGAAGAGAGATGGGAGATTCCCCTGTTATCAGATAGGTGGGATTGGTCTAACTTTCACCCTGTTTCAGTTGCCCCAACCAATCAGAATAGAAAGTGCCCTGCCGGTCCAATCCCCTCAGCCACTCAGAAGCAAATCTCACTCTAAGTTCTGTCTTCAGACAGCTCATTGGCCAATATGTAGAACTATCTGGTTCCAAAATCACCTGGCTCAGACTTCTGTCCCAAATCCACCCAGGAACAGGGGCAGTGGGAAGAAGCCAAAGATGGTCACTCTCCGGCTGCCCCTTGCAGCAAGAGAATAGGAGGCGTTCTGCATCCTTCTGCACTTGAGGATAGCAGGAGCTGGGCTAGAACCTGTGCTGCGTAGTTCTTGGAAATTCACTGGGGCCAAGGCTGGTTTGGGGTGGGGGAGTGATCTAGGTGAGAGGATAAAGCTCTGACTTCCCTGACCTATTTGGCGGTCACATAGAATGAACTATAGAACCATCTGGAATGTTTACAAAACACTTAGGTTTAATCCTCACAACACTGTAGAGGAGGTGGGATTGATTAGTCATTTTACAAAAGAAAAAAAAGTGGATTCTGAGTGGCTCCATGCCGGAGCTAAGTCCCATAGCTGGCAAGGGATGCTAGATTGGGTCCTCTGACTCACACTCAAAATCCACTGGCTTCTCACCCCGCAGGGTCAAATAAGATATCGTGTGAAAATATTTTGCACTACAAAACCCAAAACAAATGTCATTGGAGGTCAGGGATTGTGCTCATCATTCTGAATTTTGTAGATGCTGTTATACAATTACTTTGGCTTTGACTCAGCAGACTCATTTATTGGGGTCTTTTATTTGGGAGACGCTGGTGTCCTTTCTGCCAGCCAGGTGGGTAAGAGCACCAGTCCCTGTCACTGCAGTTGGGTTTGCCACCTGCTGAGGGCGCTGGACATCCCCCGCTTCTTCCCCCACAATAAACCGCCATGGATCTTCTTCCCTGACCTGCCCTGAACACCACTGAGCTGACCCTGAACTCTTTTAGAACAAGGATATTGGCATAGCTACCTTTGTGTCTCCCTTAGCCGATAGTAGGCGCTCAATAAATATTCTAGGAATGAATGGATGATTTCAATCTATTTCTTTTTTTTTTAAGATTTATTTATGCATACAAGCACTGGGGTACAGGCCAGAGGTGTGGGGGGGGGTGAGAGGATTCACCACAGAGAGCGGGGAGCAGAACAGGCAGATCAACAGAAGTACACTGCTGAGGGGAGCAGCAGGCACAGCAGGAGAGGTCTGCCTCACCATGTGGGTCCCCTCCCTGGCTGGGGATCGAACTCATGCTGCAGTGGCTGTGATTTGCTTCATAGTGCGTTGCTTAACCCACTGCGCCACCAGGGAGGCCCCTATTTCTTTTTTTTTTTTAAGATTTATTTATGCATACAGGAACTGGGGTGTAAATAGAGGTGGGGGAGCAGTGGTGAGAGGATTCACCAGAGATAGAGTGGGGAGTAGGACAGGTGGATCTACTGAGGGGAGCAGCGGGCAAGGCAGGGGAGGTCTGCTACGCCCCTCCCTGGCCGGGGATCGAACTCCAGGGATCAAACTCCGCTACAGTGGCCACGGATGCTTCATAGTTGTGTACTTAACCCCTTGCGCCACCTGGGAGGCCCGACTTCAATCTATTTCTGCACTTGGGAAAGTGAGACTAAGTTGATATGTTATCGATGGCCATGCAGGTAGGTAGAAGTGAAGCCAGACAACTGGTATCCTACCCCAAATCTGTGTGAGCCCTGCCTCACAGTGTATTTCTGAAGTTCTGTGCTTGAAATTGCCTGAAGCTGCATGTCCTCGCTCCCCCAGTCGATACGTTTCTCTCTCCAGTCTCCAGGAAGCAACACTGACCATCATACCCACTCACTTATTCAGCAGCCATTGCCTCATCTTCTCTGGACTTGGTCGATCCCACTTCTGTTCTTAAGGAGTACCTGGCCATCACAAATAATTTTTATCCTGAAGAACACCTAATACACACCAAAGTAGAGAGAAATGTATATTGAAGCCCTATTAACCCATGATTAAGTCACGATCAATTTATGGCTAAGGTGTTCTTGTGATGTCACCCTTAATGGCCCCGTGTCTCAGTCCAGGTGCACCCACTTGCACATGCCCACACCCTACTCGAGGTGCCCGCCATCAGGCACGCGTGCAGGACCGCAGGTGTCCATCATCTACACCAATAGCGGGAGGGCAGAAAAGCCTGATCGCTTTTCACTGACCCTACAGCCAGCAAGGTGGGGAGGGGGGCCTAGAGGCTGGCAGCAGCCAACCCCCCAGCCCTCAGTGAATCATGGGCTCTCTGTCCCGCGTCTTTTCGTGGTCTTGCCTCTTCTGTAGTCACTCATCCTCCCGTAGCCGTCTTCCGTCTCTGACGCTGGCTGCCCTTACAGCCCTGGCTCAGATGTGCACACGTACATATACACGCATACCCGTGCTCCAGGTGTCCACAATCAGGCACACGTGCCCCGTGCCCACATCCCTAAGCTCCTCCTGCATTAGCACCATCAAGACCACAGGTGATAGCCACAGAGGCTCGTGGTGTAAAAATTCTGATTAATTCATTTACCCTACAGTTCCACAGTCCAATCTATAGCCACTAGCCCTCTGAGCTGATTGCGTACCTGAAATCTGGCTGGTACAACTGGGGAACTGAGTTTTTTTTGAGTTAATATTTCATTTCATGGGCCTCCCTGGTGGCGCAGTGAGTTAAGCAACGCACTGTGAGGCAAACCATGGCCACTGCAGCACGAGTTCGATCCCTGCTGCCGGCCGGGGAGGGGCCCACATGGCTCAGCAGACCCCTCCTGCCTTGCCCGCTGCTCCCCTCAGCAGTGTGTTTCAGTCGATCTGCCTGTTCTGCTCCCCACTCTGTCTCTGGTGAATCCTCTCACCACCCTGCATTCTGGCCTGTACCCCAGATCTTGTATGTATAAATAAATAAATCTTTAAAAAAATATATTTCATTTCATTTTAATCCATTTGAATTTTAAAATGGATAATTGCTTCAATTGTTCAGACACTTTTAAATATTTTAAAAATAATTTTTCCATAGTGAATCTACCTTTTCACATTTAAATTTTATGAATTCTATATCAAATATTTCCAGTGATGTTTAGTGTCTAAATTAAAATGGATCCTAATGGTAAAATCAACCCAGATTTCAAAGATTTAGCCCCCAAAAGGGTGTAAAATACCTCATTACTATTCTATTGCTTACGTATTGAAATAATAATTTTAGACCTATTGGGCTACACAAAACATTAAAATTAATCCCACCAAGTTTTTGTTAAGATTTATTTTTATTTATTTATGCATACAAGAACTGGGGTGTAGGCCAAAGGCACAGGGGTGAGAGAATTCACCAGAGACAGAGTGGGGGGCGGAACAGGCAGATCCACTGAAATCCACTGCTGAGGGGAGCAGCGGGCGAGGCAGGAGAGGTCTGCTGTGCCATGTGGGTCCCCTCCCTGGCTGCAGAAGCCCCACATTGCAGCATTCAACCCCTTGCACCACCAGGGAGGCCCCTGTCTTATTGGAATCTCATCAAACATTGATGTTCAAGACTTAAAGTCCAACCAGGTATGAGTGACTGCAAGGCAGTGATGTTCTTCTTCTGTCAATTTTTCTTTTACTAGCTGCAATATGCCTATAACAGGAAACTTGCTAACCAGAGACATAGTACGTGAAGGAAAAGCAGGATCAAAATGCTCAAAAGTATCTCCTTTATTTGTTAACTTTCAAAATAACCAGTTGGAGCACTTGTGTGGATGAGCATGAAGACTTGGGGGAGGAGGACCCCTGTCTGCCCCCCACATCTGGCTCTATGCAGCTCTTCCAACTGACTGTTGATTCCTAGCCTTAAGAATCCTTTGTAAGAAATCTGTAATCTAGTGAATAAAAACAAAACAACGAGCTGTTTCCCTAGCATCCTTCCGAGCATCAATGACTATTTTTAGCAGTATTAGGCGCTCAGCATGCACACGTGTTCAGTGTGGTGCAATCCAATGCAACTGCCGCCCTCCTTGTCCAAGTTATCCAGCTCTTTGGATAAGCTGGTGTTTTAGAGCAACACAGATGGGTCATGCAAAGCTTTGAAAGAGCCGCCGGATGCAGAGGAGGGAATGCCTGAGTCAGGCCGACAGACTGGCATAGCAAAGGAGGTTCTGAAAGTGGAATATGAGCTGAGTCTGAGAAATCCCCCCTTAAGATGATAAAGCCAAATGGGAACCCTCCGGTGGGAAGGGAACGGCCTGAGCAAAGCGCAGAGGTGAGAAACAGCCTACTTTGCAAGAACAAGCAGTTCTAGGGAGCCAGTATTAGGGTGGGGCTGCACTTTGCACGCATCCTTTCCTTAGGGCCTGCAAAGCCCTGGAGGGTTTTCAGCCTGAGTAACAGTAGAGGCCGCCCTCTGGTGGCCACATGGAGGATGGCATGGAGGGAAGAAGCCCTGGAGGTGGTGGCCAGAGAGCTCGTAAGAGCGTCTTCAGTGTATAGTGTTTGTGTTTCAGACTCATCCAGTTTGTGAGGGAAATGACCGATGCTGGGGCAGTAAGCTACACGGAGGAGCGATGGCACAGGAAGTGTCTTCATGCCTTTTACTGGGGGATCCAGGCCTCCTGAAATAGTACAGACGTTTCTATAGTTGAGCCACCCTCTTCTCCCCGTGCACCTGCGCGGGCAGTTCCTCGAGAGAGGGGCCCCGCGAGTGCTTGACACCACCCAACGTGGCGTACTTTTTTCTAGTGTGCACAAAGACCACCTCTGGCTGAAGCCTGTACCTCTGTGAATTAGAAAAGGCCCTGTTGTGGGTATAGTTGTGTCCTTGTCAAATAATATGTCCAAATATGTTCAGTTAATACGGGGGGTGTGACCGTACTTGAAAACACCATACACCCGCCCCATGCCCACGGGCTTGTTCTCAGGGGATACTTTGCAAAACCCCAGTGGGTTTCTGAAGTTGCAGATACTTCTTTTTTTTTTTTTTAAAGATTTATTTATTTATGCATACAAGCACTGGGGTACAGGCCAGAGATATGGGGGGAGGTAAGAGGATTCACCACAGAAAGCGGGGAGCAGAACAGGCAGATCAACGGAAGTACACTGCTGAGGGGAGCAGCGGGCACAGCAGGAGAGGTCGCTGCACCATGTGGGTCCCCCGCCTGGCTGGCAGCAGGGCTCGAACTCGTGCTGCAGTGGCTGCGGTTTGCTTCATAGTGCGTTGCTTAACCCACTGCGCCACCAGGGAGGTCCTGCAGATACTTCTGAACCCTGTATATACTATGTTTTTTCCCATCCATACATACCAACTATAAAGTTTAATTTATAAATTAGGCATAGAAAGAAACTAACAATACTACTGATAAAATAGACCTATTTAACAACTACAGTAATAAAAGTTATGTGATGGGGTCTCTTTGTCAATGTATCGTACTGTACTTAATATTTTCAGGCACGTCCCCAGCATTTGGGAGCTGTGCCCAGTGGAGAAGTCCATGGCCAGTGGCTGCATGGACACACCAGCCTGCTCTCCAGGTCAGAATTCTCTTTCCTTTTTCCAAGAGAACTTCTAGTCAGGGGCCCCCCGGTGGCGCAAGGGGTTAGACAACGCACTGTGAAGCATTTGCAGCACGGGTTTGACCCACAGGGTGCAGCAGACCCTCCTGCCTTGCCCCCTGCTCCCCTCAGCAGTGTGTTTCAGTCCATCTGCCTGTTTTGCCCCCCACTCTGTCTCTGGTGACTCCTCTTACCCCCACACCTCTGGCCTGTACCCCAGTTATTGTATGCATAAATAAATCTTTAAAAAAAAGTAACTTCAGGCATCTCCTCCAAGTTCCATCATGGGTGAGGAGGCACCCACGCAAGGGAGAAATGCAAGGTGGGAGAGTGGCCGGATGTCGTGGCTGGCAGCCTTTCTCACTAAAATACAAAGACATCTGCTTCTTTGTACGCTTCTCAGAATAACCCTGTGTCTGTTCGGTTGGGGGAAAGTCCAGCTGTGCTCTTGTGAGCTGCACATTTGTGCTGTGTTTTCATAAAAGCTTGAAAAAATATGGGCCCTCCCTGGTGGCGCAGTGGGTTAAGCAACGCACTGTGAAGCAAACCGCAGCCACTGCAGCACGAGTTCAATCTCTGCCGCCAGCCAGGGAGGGGACCCACATGGCAGACCAGCCCTCTCCTGCCTCGCCCGCTGCTGCCCTCACCTCCCCGCACCTCTGGCCTGTACCCCAGTGCTTGTATGCATAAATAAATAAATCTAAAAAAAAAAAGCTTGAAAAAATCCTCTATGCAGTCGGTGGTCCCATCTTACCGGGGGAAACTGAGGCTTAAAACGGTCAAGTGATGGCAATGTCGCGGTCAGTAGTTGGGATTCAAAACCAGGTCTGTGGGACGTGCCCCTCGCCCTGACCCCTGCTGTTTCCCCTTACAGAGACCACTGACCCTCAAACTCAGCTTCTGTGTTAACCCCCCACCTTGAAATATGCACCTTCCAGTTCACTCTCCTATTTTTTTTTATGCATTCAAGAGCTGGGGATCAGGCCAGAGTCATGGGAGGTGAGAGGATTCACCAGAGACAAAGCGGGAAGCAGAACAGGCTGATAGACCAAAACACACTGCTGAGGGCAGCAGCAGGCGAGGCAGGAGAGGTCTGCTGCGCCATGTGGGTCCCCTCCCTGGCTGGGGATCGAACTCATGCTGCAGGGGCCGTGACTGCTTTACAGTGCAGCGTTTAACCCCTTGCACCACCAGGGAGGCCCTCACTCTCCTATTTCTGTCCCCAGTGCAGGACTGTTGTCACAGCACCAGGAGGACCATGCATCGCATTTGTCCTTAAAGACTTAGGAAACGTGCCAGCGACGGAACCAGAAGGGACAGACCCTTTCTCGGGATCCTGGCAACGGTTCATCCCGTTTAGAGTGTGGTTCCTCCAAGGCCTGCAGTGTCTCTGGACGGACCCTCTAGCAAGTTCAGCCAACAGGCCAAGACTGTTGGCTCTGGAGTCTGCGACACTGCCTGGGAACAGCTGGGGGGTGTGGCGTCACCCCTGCAGTCCTCTTCAAAGGGCCTCCCGAGCAGCTCACAGGCTCTCAGCCCTGGCAGTCTGGGTCAGCACAGGATGATGGGGTGTGACCCGGGCGTCGAGCCTGGACTCTTCACTCCTGTCCATGTGAGACTCTGGCCCCTGAGACCAAGTTCCTCTCCAGAAGGAAGCCTGACAAAGAAGGTCTAGAAAGCAGGGTGACAGGAGCCCTCAGTGAGGCCAGTGCAGCAGCAGAGATTGCCTGGGCTGGGGGCAGGTGTTACCTTGACAAGGCTTCAAGACTCAGAGGCTGGCACGTCTTCAGCATTTGGGAGATGTGCCCACTGGAGGAGGCCAGCGACCGGGGGTGTGGGGGCCAACCTGCTCTCCGAGGCCGCTGGGGTAAGGATGCGTGAGCCTGGAGCTGGTGTCTCCACCCCTCTTCCTCCTCCAGCCTGGGACTCCTAGAGAGAACTTATGCCCAGTACAGGGACATATAAATGGAGAAAGCACCAAACTGGCAGAAGGAACTTACAGGGAAAATTCCAAGAAACCCTTGAGAAGGAATCGGCTTCAGAGATCAGAGCACCCAAAATACAAAGCTGTCTTATGACAGAGCCATTGGGAGCGCTGGGGCCTCCTTTCCCTTCCTCTGCCCCACATTCTGATCCCAAAGGGTTTCGTGCACGCGGCTAGCACAGGAAGGGGAGAAGCCCACCCCTTTCTACTCCTCCTTCCCTAGCTGCGGCAGCTGACCCTCACCGCAGAGGCCAGACCCCGCCCACGGGAGAAGATCAAAGCGGTGACTGGTACAGCCCCACGTTTATGGACCGCGGAGAGCAAATGTAGAGCTCTTCCCTGAGAATGACCCAGATAAGTCAGGGAACTGCCCAGATTTACATCCAGGGCCAAGGGAAGATTCTTCCTCTGAATACATTTTATAGGCCAGTGGAAGACAAATAGAGTTGCCTGCGAGTTACACTCTACAAGTTATTCTTGTTTAAGTCCTGGAGGCAGACACGGAGTCAATCGGCGGATAAGACAGGTACAGTCGGAGGACCCTGACCACGGAGGACCCCTACTAGCCCACACCACACCTGAAATGACACTGATGGTAACTGCGGCCTCCCGCTGGCCTACATGATGCCAGTCACTGCTCTAAAGCCCTTAAGCCGTCCTCCTGGCCTCCGCGACCGCCCCGCGCTGACTGAGCAGACGCGTTCACGGCCACCTGATCCTGGGCTTGCGGAGCTCTACACGCGGTGACCTGACCCCTGACGCCGTCTGCTCTCCCAGCCCAAGGACACAGAGCGGCTGCGGGCTGACGCCATGGTTTCTACCCTGGGGGTCAGTCTCCCTTCCTGGCGGGTACCCCCAAGCTCAGCTTTCTCTGGCAGTGCAGGCATTCACCACTCAGCGACCGAAATCTTCTCCACCTGCCAAACCCTGCTCACACTTCCGAGCCTACCTCTCCAGACACTTGTGCCCCTCACCCCCACTCAATGCCAGGACCTGAGCCGACACTGTTAGCCAAGCAGATGCCTTTTTCATAGAGGAGGGAGGACCCAGCAAAGGGAAGAGACGTGTGCGGGGTCACGTAGCCTGATCAAGTCTCACTGCAAGGAGAATTCAGGGTCGTGACCCCCACCGAAGGCAGCAGCTCTGTTGGGGGGTCGGTTTGTCTTGGGCACGTCCCCAGAGTGAGAGCAAGAGTCGGCGGGCCTGCAGTTCTTCCCAGCAGTGGGGGAGAAGGGGCTTTATTAGACGGACACTGCCCAGCAGTGGTCTCAGGTGAGGGTCTCAATGCGCTGGGTGAAGGGGCCAGGGCCGGGGGGCCGGGGAGCCGGCAAGGGCGGGGCTAGATGAAGGTGAGGTGAGTAGACGCAGGGACACCACAGCTCTCCTTGTGCTCCTCAAAGAGTTGCTCCAGAGCCTCCATGTAGAGTGTGTGGTAGTGGTCGACCTCCTCCTTGGTGGGGTTGAAGCGCCTGGGCACGGGGATGGGGCTGCCCACTGCAGGGAGAGGGGCGACACAGGTCAGGCGCCAGCCCCTGCTGCCCGCACTGCTGATGCAGTTTCCTTCCCTGGAGGGGCGTACTCACCCACAGTGGTGAGGGGCCTGGCAAAGGGCAGCAGGCCCCAGGAGTTGGCAGAGGAGAGGCTGCGGCCCCAGAAGATGCAGGGAGAGAAGCCAAAGAGCTCCTTGAAGGCAGTCTGGCAGCGTCGCTGCCAGGAGTCAGGGGCAAACGTCTTCATTCTGAAGATCTCGTTCTCTCCGAAGGAGTACACAGGCACCAGGGAGGCGCTGCGGTGAGCGTGGGGGACAGGAGAGAACAGGCGGTCAGAACAGCACCAGAATGTCTCAGAGGGCTGCAAATCCCTCCCCGTGTCTCATGGCTCCATTTTTCCCAAGGCCTTTTGAAGCAAATGACATTGGCTGCAAAGAACAATCTGGAAGAAAAGGAGCCTCCCTGGTGGCGCAGTGGGTCAAGCAATGTACTATGAAGCAAACCGCAGCCACTGCAGCACAAGTTCGATCCCTGCTGCCGGCCAGGGAGAGACCCCACATGGTACAGCAGACCTCTCCTGCCTCGCCCACTGTTCCCCTCAGCAGTGTGTTTCAGTCGATCTGCCTATTCTGCTCCCCACTCTGTCTCTGGTGAATCCTCTCACCTCCTGCCACTCTGGCCTGTACCCCAGCTCTTGTATACAAATAAATAAATCTTTAAAAAAAAAAAAAAGAACCCTCTGGAAGAAGGGATTCATTCCTGAGAAAGGACTGCACTGAGTGGCAACCGGCCTTTAAACCACAAGATTGCTGAGAGGCTGGTACTGACCCGATGCACAGGCAGAGGCACAATGGGCGTGCCTTTGAGGTGGCGTCAGAAAGGGGCTGAGCCCAGGCTCTGAGCCGAGGGGCCTGCTGTTTGCGCTGCGGACCCACCTCCCTCAGCACAGAAGAGGCCCGTGCTTGGCTGGGTCCAGGTCTCAACGCTGCTGCCAGCGCCTTCTAGATGCAAGGCTCTGGGGATGCAGTCCCGCCGACAGGGCCTAGATGTGCAGGGGCGAGTGTGGGCCCCAGGCGCGTGTGATGTTCTGGTCTTTAGGGGCAGCCCTGGCTCTTGGTATCTGCACCCCACTCACCCGTGAGTCAGGGCCAGACGCACGAAGCCTTTGCGGTTCCGGAGGGTGAGGCAGTGCTCCCCTGGGGCGGCATAGAGAGACTCGTGGGCACCGCCAACCAGGATGACCACGGCCTGCCCCCGCTGGGGTTGCGACAGAATAAAGTCCAGGCTCTGGCGGTTCACGGGACACAATCCTGTGGGGACAAGGAGGTGGGGAGCAGTCACCACCCCCTCCTGGGCCCTCTAGCCCCTCACCCTATGTTGAGTTCCTTCCAGGACACTCCGCCCTGCCCTGCCCATGCCAGTGCGCCTTGCAGTGCTTCTCAAGGAGGCAGGTATGGCTCCACCTGAACCCCGTGGTGAGCTGGCGACCCAGACCTGGTCCCTGAGCTGGCTGCGTGCGCTGCGGTCAGAGGGTCAGAGGGCGCCTCCTCCCACTCACCCAGGGACATGAGGTAGTCGCGGTAGACGGGGAGCTGGAAGAGCCCGGCCAGCGTGGCTGTGCTGCACCGGAGCCCGGGGAACTGCCTAGAGAAGTCGTTGCATTCAGTGCAGAAATTGCAGGCGATCCCAGTGCTCATGACCCCGTGCGGGTGAGCGCCCAGCACGTAGTTCTGGTCCGGGGGCAACTCTGCTGTTTTCACCAGCTTTGGGGTGTTGGACATATTGAGGGGAGGGAGACATAAAAGGGAAGATGCCAGCTGAAAAGCATTGCCTTCCACGCGGACAGACTCCAGGGTCAGGTCTGTCTTGGAGGGGTCAAGGGCATAAGGGGCCCAGTCTCAGACCCCACTCCTTCCCCACCCCACACCCAGAGCTTAGGCAGCTGGGGCTCAGGCTCCAGCACAGGAAGGGGTGAGGAGGTGCGGGAGGTAGGGGAGAGGAAGAAGCAAAGAGGGCAACTTATCACCTTGATAGGAAAATAATCCCTTAGGTGTTTCCACATGGTCCAGCTTTTCATCCACCGGGAATGCCTTCCACCTTTGAAGAGAGACATGAGGGAGGACTCTGTGGGAGCATCTAGCACATCTCCCTACCTGCACCCCTGCCCAGAGCTTACCTTGGTAGGGTGTGTCCCAGTCCAGGAAGAACCATGTCACATAGAGGACAGAAAATGACCAGAGAGATGTGAAAAGGAGAAAGAAGAGAAGAAGGGTAAAGAAAGGGCCTGGGCAAAAGATGAAAAACAAAATTAATTCGCTTTGGAAACTCTTCCAGCTCACGCTCCTCCCAGCCAACATCTACCTGCCCAACTCTGGCCCTCTGCCCCCCACACCGCAGATCCAGGCAAGGGGACCCCAACCTCTCTCCCTCCAATCTGTCTCCCTTCAGAGAACCGGCGCCCGTGTCTCTGCCTCCTCTCACCTATGAAGAGGAAGCTCAGCACATACAGGGAGGCGCCCAGGGTTTCTAGCCGCTGCTTCTGCAGGGTCTTGGTGGAGGAGGGCAGCTGGGCCTCAGAGGCGCCCATCCCGGCAGCTTCCGGAGGGCCTTTGTGGCAGGCTTGGGCTGGTTTGCCCAGGAGAGGGCTCTGGAGTAATCCTTGAGGCCTCCTGGGATGGCAGGTGTGGGGTGTGGAGAGAGAGATCTTGGGATCTGTGCCCTAGGATCTCAAGGTTTGCAACCTGATCTTTGAACTTTCTGTCCGCAGGTCTGGGTTGGCCGTTGGGTGAGGTCTGAAGGCGGGGTAGGGCTGCTGGAGGAAGGGGTGGCACCCAGGTGTCCAAGGAATTAATGTGTGGGGGGGGACTCAAAACACTGGAGAGCCTGCAGCTGAATCCCGGCCACTGGCGGGGCCAGGAGCCCAGCAGAGACTGCCAACTGGAGCGCCACCAAGCAGGCCCTGGCACCCCCAAGCTGGTGGCCGGTCTCTGGGAATGTCCTACCACCTAGAGCCACGGACAGCTTGGGTGTGCCCAGCCCTGGCCCTGCAGGGGCGCTCCCCACAGGTTTGTGCTGGCCTTTACCTTCAGCCCCGTGGGGCTGGGGGGGCCTAGGTGAGGCGTGGTATTAATCAGCTGGGACGCCATAGCTGCCCTTGCTGCCTTGAAGAACCGGGCCAGCGTCCACCCGCACGGCTGGAGATAGGGGACCCCCACGGCGCACAGACAGGAGGGGGTCGGTCTGCCCCGCCCTGCCCACCTCTGCCCTCCCCCCGGGGGGCAACAATAGACCCGCAGAGTTCAGGGCTGTGCTCTGGTCAAAGACCAGTCCTGGGAGCCGGGATTGCCCCATCAGGGCCCTTCACCGCCGGGTGTGGGAACACTGGAGTGTGCCGGCGCCCGAGCCCGGGAGGAGCAGTTGGAGGGGCCGGGTAGCCGAGGGGCAGAGGTCGCGGCTCACGGCTGTGTGGACCGGCGCCCTGAAGGGCAAAAGATGGAGCAAAGGCGGGGCCGGGCTCAGCAGCTGCTGCAGTGCTTCCTGCGCTCTCGCCACCCAGGGGCTTGGCGGGTTCGGGACCTGCGGCCAGACCTCGGTTTCCCCGAAAGAGAGGCGCTGCACCAGGGAGGTCCTGGGGGAACAGGAGGCGTCCCTCCGCACAGGGCAGCGTGGGAGTATCCCGCTAGATACCGCAGCTTCCTCGCGTGAATCCCAGAGCCAATTAGACAAATGCCTTCTGATCCGGGATCTGAGAGCCCAGCGCTCCACGTCTACCTGCTTCGCCTCCCCAGTAGGGCGCCCCCTGGCTGCCACCGCCGGGACCACAGCCCGGGGGCGATGGGTCAGAGGCCACCCAACTTGGAGGAAGGCAGAGGCTGGGGATCTGATATGTGCAGTAGAGAGAAGAGGGAGGAGGATGCCACTCAGGGAAAGTAGAGCTGGAACCAGGTGCCCTCAGACTAAAGGATGCCGGTGTAGGAGGTGACAGCAGGGACTGGGGGTTCTTGAGGTGGGGCTCCCCATTCCTCTCTACCACACTTGATCAAGTCCCAGAAGAAAGACAGGTGACACCAACAGCAGCATGTGCAGATAGCACTGGGGGTGGGGAAGAAAGGGAAGATGCCTGTGGCCTCTGTGCAGAAGTTCCTGGTGGCCCCCATGACCAGCACCCCCTGAAGATGAAAGTTGAGGAGGTAGCATGGGAGGGGCCCATGTCTGTGGTTTTAAGCAGCAGGGGAACAAAGGGTGCACAGCCTACGTGCTTGGTGAGATCGGACTTTGGGGGATGAGGGTCCCAGCTCTCATCCAGCCCCATGAGGTGCCCTCACTGCTATGGGGAAGTAGCCACAGACATGGCCTAGGCAGACAGGGGACTGCTAGGGTCCAGCCCAACCCAGGAGTGCAAGGACCAGGGTGGCCAGGCACCTAAGGTGGGGGGAGCTGGACATCTGGACCCAGCCATTTAGGCTCCTCTGCTCCCCTTCCCTGTTCCATGGCTTCAATGACCCCACCCTTGAGACTGCTGCTCCCTCACCCCTTGTGTGAATGGGGAAGCAGGTTGCCAGGCACAAGGGTCCCAAGAGCTTCAGGGACTCACCAAGCCCCAAGAACAAGGACAGTAAACCCTTGGAGGCCTGGCAGGGACGTGGAGGGGCTAGCGTCCAGCGCAGGCAGTCTCAGAGGCCACCGTAGCTCCAAGGGTACCCGCTGGCCCACGAGCCCCTGGCCCTGCCCCTGGTGCTGATTCTGCTCCAATCCTGGGCCCTTTGCCAGCCTGCACAGTGGGCCCCAACAATGGAGGGTTACCCACTACCTGAACCCACTGGGTAGAAACACATAGGACCAAATGGACATAACCAGGGTGTGGTCAGGGACTTGGGCTGGGCTGAGCAAAGTGTTTGGACTTTGTGGCTGTCAGGACCTTGGGCCTCTGTGAGGAGCTGGGAGAGCAGAGGTCTGGGAAGGGGGCAGTGTTGCTGAGAAATGTGTCCAGGGGGTGGCAGGGCCACCTGTTAGTTGCCTGGCCCTGGCCCCTGAAGGGTAGATGACCGGGTAGCATAAAATTCTGTTCCTCCACCATGGTGGTGCTCTGAGAAGTCCCCTGCAGCCCACAGCTGCAGCCCTCGTGCTGGGTGCAGATGTGAGAGTTCTGTCAGTGGACTGCGGGGTCCTTAGGAGGAGAAGAGGCCAACTTCCAGTGACCAGTGAGTTCCAACGTCCAAGACCTTCCACCCAGGCTGGCACCTGCATTCTGTCCATCCCTGCCTCGTTCTGTGTAGCTTCCCCATTCAGGGGTCTGGTTAGGAGCCTTTCTCTCCTGTTCCTGCATAGCCCACTTCATCCCCAAAGCACAGGCTGAAGGTGAGGTGGACTTAAAGGTTGGGCCAGAGATACTTGGTTCCCAGGGAAAGTGAAGGCTCCCAGTGATCAGCAACACCTACCAAAGATAAAGTTTCATAGAAGCTTTTTCATAGAAGCTGGGTTTTGTTTTTAGAATGGACCTCCTTTTAAGGATGCCTGCAGGCAACTTTAGGCTGTCTCCTGGGCTGCTCCAGGGCCTCAGTGGGGATGAACTGGAGGGTGGCCTTGGGAAGTGTCTGGGATCTACCAGAGCATTTGCCCCTCCCCCTAGTTCTCATCCCCAAGAGCTGGCTCTCCTGCGTCTAGCCTGTCTCTAGCCCGCCTCCCCACCACGAGCCTCATAGAGGAAGTTTTTCCCTGGGAGACCAGGCAGCAGGAAGGCAGAAGGGGACTCTAGCCCCCGTGGCAAGCGAGATGTCTAGGGCAGGAAACATCCTAGGACAGGAGAGGCGGTGTTTTGTTTTTTTAAGATTTATTTATTTATGCACACAAGAGCTGGGGCACAGGCCAGAGTTGCAGGAGGTGAGAGGATCTACCAGAGACAGAGTGGGGAGCAGAACAGGCAGATCAACTGAAATACACTGCTGAGGGGAGCAGCAGGCAAGGCAGGAGAGGTCTGCCAAGCCATGTGGGTCCCCTCCCTGGTCGGGGATCGAACTTGCACTGCTGTGCGGTGAATGCTTCACAGTGCAGCGCTCAACCTGCTGCGCCACCAGGGAGGCCCCAGAGGCGGGTTGGTTTTTAATAGCTTCCGCAAGGGAATAGTTAGGACATAAGTTCAGGAAGCCAGGCTGCAAGGCTGGGCAAGGCTGGGCAAGACCAAGCTAAGGCATGGCCTGGTGGCCTCAGGGGGCTCCAGGGCCTTGGAGGGGGCCTGATGGTCCCATTGAGGTGGTTCTCAAGGCTGCTTCAAGGTCATCTTTCAGGAAACTTCCTTGGGAAGACTGTCCAGATTCTCCTTCCTGATCTGCCTTACTAAGTGTAGGTCTAGAAGTTTCCCTCATAGAGCATTCCCTCACCTCAGAATTCCTTACCCAGGGCCACCCCTAGAGCTCAGCTCCATGCTATGCCACCTCCACACTCAAGAAAAGAGAGAATCAGGGAGCAGTGTGTGGGGGACTTTTATTTGAACCTGACAAGGAAATCCTTTCAGTCTGGGCCCCTCGTGTGCTTCCCCAGGCCAGCAGTGAAGGTGAGTGAGACGGGGCCCAGGCAGGCCCCCACACCCATCTAGCACCCTGCCCTGGCTGGTCCCTCTTCTCTGCTCTTTTTCTCCATAAATTACAGTCTCCCCTCTGCTCTAGGGGGCAGGGTCGATGGGTAGATGGAAGCTGATGGTGGAGGCAAGAGTTACAAATTCTCCTTTATTGGGGAAAGGCTGAGAAACAATAATTTATCACACGGGGAACCCCCAGAACCCTCTCCAAGAATCCTTGGGGACTGAGTGAAGGGGCGAGGGGGCTCTAGGAGCTTCCTGAGAGAGCCGTGTGGTGGGGCTGAGGCAACACATTCAGTATCAAGTCACAGAACACCCACTCAGGAGGCGGGAGCCGGAGAGACCCCTCCAAGGAGGGGCGCGAGAAGGCACGGTGGCAGGGAAGGCTGAGTGGTTGTCAAGGGTCGACAAAGGACACCATGATGTAGCGAGTCCCCCTAGTTGTGGGCAGCCCCTCGTGGTAGTGGGTGAGCCGGCCGGGGTGCAGGAGCCCCCAGCCCTTGCGGGGAGCGGAGATCACACAGTCATAGCGCAGGAAGCGGCAGCCACCTCCCTGGGGAGAGAAGCAGGGAGATGTGAGAAGACGGAGATGTGAGTGAGCAGACATGGGGGCTGGGGAGCGCAGACACAGGAGGAGAAAGGGTCCAGAGGGGTCTGGGAGGTAGACCTGGGGAGTTGCGGGGCAGATGAGACACAGGAGGGTGGGGAGGCAGCCAGCCCAGAAGAGATCCAGGAGATGACACAGGCAAAGCAAGGAATGTGAACAGGGCAGAAAAGAGGGAGGGAGGTGACTGAGGGGTGTGCGCGGGAAGCAGAGGGGGTGCAACACTGGGTCCTGATGAAGTATGTGCAAGTGTGTGTGTGCGCGCATGTGTGTGGTGACTTTAAGTCAAGCTAAGAAGTGGCGAAGACTGCTCAGATGAGGGAGTCCAAGCTTTAGGACGCAGGAACAAGGGGAGGGGATAGGTAGCACTGCCCCCTTGGGGCTCTGTGGTGCCCTGTGGTTGGTGAAAGCGGTCAGGGCTCACCTCATAATCCAGGCCCTTGTGGTTGAGGGCAACATTGAGGGTGAAGGTGGATGAGTCGTGATGTGGCCGCAGTGACGGCTGCTCATCTGGCCGGTATCGGACCACGAAGTTCATCACTGCCCGAGTCTGTGGGAACGTGAGAAAGAGGCTGGAGGAGGGCATGAGGCCCGGCTGCCTTCTAAGGGGCTGACAGCCCTTGTCCAGGGAGTGGGGGCACGGCAGGGGCTGAGCAGGCTGTCCCCGGGGCTGCTCTCTCGCAGCCCCTTTGCTCACGGGGCCCCACATGCTACCAGGCCAAAAGGTGCCACACGGAGCACTGCAGCCTGGTGCCAAGTGGCGAGGGGGAGGCAGGGGCAGCAGCCCACCTTGGTGTGGTAGCCTGGGAACAGACTCTCGGTCATGGGCCCCACGTACGTCCGCAGCAGCTGCAGCCACTGGTCCTCGAAGCCCACTTGCTTCATGTGGATGTCAACGGTGGGCACGTTCTCGTAGCCTCCGGCCAGCCTCGAGTCCTGCGGGCAGTGGGCGCTGAGCCCCAAGGCAGCAGTGCCACCTGCCCCCTCCCCTTGTTCCCGCGTCCTAAAGCTTGGACTCCCTCATCTGAGCAGTCTTCGCCACTTCTTAGCTTGACTTAAAGTCTTAGCTGAGGTGTCATCTCTTCTGGGAAGCCCCTGAGTCCCCCCATATCTGGGCTCAGGGCCCCTTCTGTGGCTTCCGCAGCACCTGGGCTCCCCATCACAGCCCTTAGAAGCTGGGTTGGCGTTACTGACAGGGAGGCACAACTTTCAGGGCGCCTGCTCCACGTAGGTCTGGGGCTGGCACCTAGGACCTGCCTGGTATTGAATGAGTGAGTGAAAGCAAGCAGTTGTGCTCCCTTGGGTGCCCCCCTTCAGGCTCTGCCCCACCCTCCTGACTGCACCTCCCCATCACCTCTGAGGGCTCCCCCTCTGCTCCCCAGCCCTTCTCACCTCATGCCGGCCTCCTGACCACTGGCCAAAGTGCTCCATTTCCTCCACCAGCTCGTCACACATTTGCTCTGACAGGAGCGGGAACCAGTACACATCTGGGCAGGGCTGAGGATGGGCGGGGAGAACAGGCCTGGATGACACGCTCAGCTGCAGCACATTCTCAGCGGGGGATGGGGCAGGAGGCAGTGAAGAGGAAAGCCGAAGCAGAAAGGAAGCCAGGCTAGGAGAGGCAGGGCCAGGAGGTGGGAGTGGCGCTGAGAGCCAGGCACAAATAGCAGGACTGGAACCGCAGGCTCTGGGACAGAGGCTTCAAACTTCTTCATAAAAAACTAATTTCTCCCATTACAACCAAATACCCAGTAGACGCTGTAGGCGTCACCTGTTGCTGGTGTTGAGGGCCTGAAAGCCGACCTGATCAGCCTGGCTTTCCCCGTGCCCAAGCTGAAAACCTGAAGTAAAGTACCTGGGGAAACTCAGTTTGAAGCCACTGACCAGGCTGTCACCCCGAGGCCAACGTCCATCGGGCCATCCGGAGTCCGCAGCGGCTCACCTGCTCCACGAGTCCCTCCCCGTCGAGGGCCCGGCTGTAGTTCTCGTGAATGTACTGCTCCTTCCAGTCCTGGAGGCAGGGAGCCCAGCTCTATGTACGTCCTCTTCGCTCTGACTGGTCCCACCCCAGCCCCTGTAGCCCCCTTCCACCCCCACCCCCCAACATCCAGACAGAAGCACTGCTGCACAAGTGTGCAGGTCTCTTTTTAATGAAAGGTAACTGGGCCTCCCTGGCGGTGCGAGGGGCTGAGTGCCCCACTGTGGGGCTGCTGCAGCCACTGCTGCACAAGTTCGATCCCCGACAAAGAGGGGACCCACATGGTGTAGCAGATGTCTCCTGCCTTGCCCGCTGCTCCCCTCAGCAGTGTGTTTCAGTCAGTCTGCCTGTTCTGCTCCCTGATCTGTCTCTGGTGAATCCTCTCACCTCCTGTGACTCTGGCCTGTACCCCAGCTCTTGTATGCATAAATAAAATCTTTTAAAAAAGAAAAAAAGGATAGGTAGGCATGCACTTTTCTGAGCGAGGGAACCCCACTTACCACGGGGTTGTCAAAGATCTGCCAGAGGTCAGGGTGCAGGTGGTCTGTGTCATACCGGGATGTGGCCAAGAGCCGGCCAAATTCGTACTGATTGCTGAGATGGAGGAAGATGCCCTGGAGTGGGGGGAGCGTTTGAGGGGGTGAAGGAGGCCGCTTCCCGGAGCCTCGGCACTGGGCCCCAGACTACACCCTGCCCGCTCACCTTGTCCCGCAGGCTCTTACAGAAGGCCATGTCTGGGTCAGTGTCGCTGCTAGAGAACACCTCTCTCTGGGGCAGCTCTGTCCTCAGGGTCTCCCCACGGATCACATAGGCCTGGGATATGTAGGGCACGTTCCACACGCCCCTGGAAGTACCCACACGAGAGTCAGCTAGGTTCTGCCCAGTTCCGCCCAGGAACCCCCTTCTTTAGGGCACCCCGCTCTTGCAGCAGGGAGGTCCCCCTCACTTCCCCTGTCAAGTTCTGCAGGTCACAACCACCTCACATCCCACTCCTAGGTCAGTGCCTTCCTGCCATCATGGCACATCTGACCGGTGGCCACACCAGATCCCTGATGCTGGGGCCCAGGCCGGAGGAGGAAGGGCGAGCGCTCAGGCGGGACTCACACTCGCTTCCGCTGCACCAGCTCCACATAGTCCTCAGAGCGCGCGTAGTACTCGTCTGGGCTCAGGGCACCCCAGAAGTTGGACCACAGCTTCCCGTGGCGGGACAGCATGGGGGCGATCACCTTCCTGCGGACAGGCAGAGGTGAGCCCTGCGCCCAGGGAAGGAGTGGGGGTGCCCTGGGGTGATTTGGGGGCTCTCTAGCTGAGCCAGGAAGTGACCTGTTCTCTTCAATGAGGATGCGCAGAGTCTGAGGGTTGATGACGATGGCGTCCGCATCCAGGCTGAAGTAGAATTCACACTTGGGGTCCTGCCGACAGCTGTCCCTGGAGGCAACAGACCAAGAGATGAACCGAAATGAGAGCAGCTGGGGGAGGAGGCTGCCTCCACCCAATGAGAAGAGGAGGGAAGTGGCGGAAACACTGGCGAGAAGGTTGTAGGGGTGCGGAGAGCAGGGTGCATGCTTTCCAAGACTCCCAGGTTCTCCCATCTGTGCAAGTGGGGACCGGAGAGGAGCAGATCCTGGCAGCTGAGGAGAGGGCTAATGGTGGAGCGGCGGAGTGGGGAGGGCCCTCACCCTCACCCAGCCTCCCACCCAGCCCCCCTCTCACATCGCCATGTCCCTGGCCTCGCCGGGGGTCAGGGCCTCCTCTGGCCCCACCAGCTTCACAGCTGAGAAGTGGTCCTGGAGCTGGGGCCAGGCGTCTGCGATGTGGGGCTCGTGGTACACCTCCTGGAGAGGGGGCCAGAGGGACATGGGGGCACTGAGAGGGCAGAAAAGATGGTACCCGAGGGACGGGAGGTGGGAAGCTGGGGAGCGGAGAAGGTGTGGGGAGGAGTCAGGTGGGGGGCAAGAGCTCTGATCAGGGCAGAGGGAGGGTCCCTCGGAAGGGCTCAGAGAGAGGATGCCGGGGCGTCTCACATTGTTGTGCAGGAAAAGGGTGACCCTTTCAGGGGGGTAGTCTAGGAGCAGCAGCCGCTGAAGGAAACGGGGCAGAAACGGGGTAGGCTGTTCCACAAACACGGCCAGAAGCACCCGGGGGGGAGGCTGAAAGACACAATGGGGTTTGCGGGAAGTTCAGGCCTCCTACTTCATCTGTCCTCTGTAATGCTGCCAGGTTTGGGGTTCCCAGGAGCTTTGCCCACCCTGCTACCCAGCATTCTCCTCTGGTACCCCAAATTCAGTGTGCACTCCAGCCTCACCTGGCACCGTCCCTTACCTTCCCCCCCGGGAGTGTCCTCCGATCTCGGTTGCAGAACCCACAGCCTCCCTCAGGAGTCCAGCCATTGGGGACGTAGTTTCCCAAGTAATTCAGCTGGAGCTATCAGGAGAGATGGGGAGAGGTTGAGGCAAAGGAGTCCAGGCCCAGAGGTGGGGGAGGTCAGGTAGGTGGGCAGGGGAAGAGGAGGAGGGCAGTGGAGACAGAGAACCAATCTCAGCACTTCTACTGCTGGAGCTGAGAACTGAGTGCTTCCGCAGGGCTGGAGGCAGCCAGGGGCAGGGCAGGGCAGGGCAGGGCAGGGGCAGATGCAGGGGTGAGGGCATGAGCTGCTGGGGTACCTTAGTGGGGCCGTTCCCATGAACCACAACAGGAAGTGTGTCATAGGCCACATTCCGGATCCGTACACGATTCCGATCAAACTTTAAAACCACCTCATCTGGAGAAGGAAGACCAGGAGTTAGACTTCTTTCCAGAAAGTTGCTAAGCTGAACAGGTGCTTTTAATATGGGGCGATCCCAGCTTTTCTAGAGGATGAAGGACTGGGGCTGTGGGGCAGGGGTGGGCTACCTTCTCTTTCTTTGGGTCCTGACCAGGACCTTGGGAGCCCCAGCACTTCCTATCTACCATCACCTCCTGACCTGGGCAAGTCACCAGCCCCTCAGAGGGGCAATTTTCTGCCTCAGTAACAGGTAAGAACCATACTCCTCCCCTCTGTAGGATTGTTGTGTTAAATAAAATGACAGTAAGGCCTGACTCGGCTTGGCACGGCGTGTGTTCGATAGATGTTAGGTACGACCACTACCGCTTTTATTGCTGTACTTACTTAATTTTATTTATGTTATTCTTATCACTGTTAGGATGAAAGCAGGTGGCTCTATAAGCTATTCAATTTGGTTGGTCAAATTAACATAAAGGTGAGTTGAAGACCTCCCCTCCTCTGTTCTACCAGGAAACCCCCCCAAATTCAGGACCAGCAGAGGGCTCTGTCACCACACACTCCATCCCCCACCCCTGCCCTTCTCCTCACCTAAAGCCCCATTGAGGTTCTGAAAGATCCGAGATTTATGATCCAGATTAAGGCTGAGTTTCTCCTATAGGGGATGAGATGTAGTAGTTAGTTAAACAGGGAGTATCTTTACCTTAAAAAATGGAAAATGGAAATACTCTAAGGACTTGGCAAGTCTACTCCTGGACATATATCCACAGAATCTGAAACTACCAACAGAAGAACCTGTATGCCACAGTGTTCCCAGCAGCAAGTCTGCAGTAGCCAGGGTGTGGGAATGGCCTAGACGCCCGCTGACAAATAACTGGATCAAGAAAATGTGGTAGAGCCACACGACGGAGAATTATGTAGCATAGGAAAGAATGAAATGCAGCTGTTTGCAGCAAACTAGAGGGAATTTGAGAATTATATGCAGCAAAGTAAGTCAGCATTACAAAAGCAAATACTGGACATTAACACAGCAGACAATTCAGCTACATAAAACACTTTCAAAAAATGAGTAAACATTAATAAAAACCCTGAGGACTCTGAGCTTAAGTGGGGGAAGGGAAGCAACAAGGGGACACAAGGGATGGTGGTGGGGAAACTGTTTTTTAAATAAAGAGGTTTTGGGAGTTTGGTGGCAGGAAAGACAAGGAAGTGGGGTGGAAGTGGCGGCCAAGCCCTGGGGTCCAGCTGAGGGACCTGCAGGAGCACCCAGACTGCCTGGGAACGTGTCGCAGGAACACGGATAGGGCAAGGCAATGGAGGCGAAGGTACTGGAGCAACTGGGCCGACAACGTACATGCTGAGGTGAGATGCCTGAGCAGGAGGTGTCATTTGCAGAGCGGGACCAGCCTGACGCGGTGAGTGATGCTGACCTCCTAGGCCTAGAGGCCGGGCAAGCTAAGGTACAGAGCTTGTGGTGGAAACGTCTCCATTCGGAAGCTCAAGGGGTTAGCCAGCGCCCTGACACACCGGAGGTGCCAGAGGTGCTGGCTACACAGAGAGAGAAGGGCACCAAAGTGAACACCGAGCATGTGACTCCAGAAGGGAAAGCAGGTGCACGGAGCCAGCGCGGTGGCTGGTCAGCACCAGGAGTACCCTGCCGGGAAAGGCTGCAAGAGATGGAGGAAGCGGAAGAGGATGGCAACAGAGCTGTCTGATGCAATCCTTGAAGGATACCCCAAGAGCGAGAAGCAGCTCTTGGAGGACATTGGGATGACCAGATGAAGATTACGGGGCCCGCTGGCAGGACTGGGGGTGGGAACACAGATACTGTGTCCTGGCTGCCTTGTCTGGGCCAGCTTGTCCCTGCTCCCACCTTCCTCCTTTGGGCAGAGCCGCTGGGAGAGTGCTGGGTAGAGGGTGAGCCCTGTGGCCCAGTGGACAGCCATACTCTCCCTCAATCATATTTCATTTTATTACGCTTGGAACGATGCTAAAGGAAAGCACTTGGTAATATTTCCTGTACTATGACTTGATATAAAAATATGTCATTTCCTCTGGATCAGCAAACCTTCCAGATAGCAAACCTGAGGAAGGCAGAAGGAAGAGTTTGGGGGCACCAGAAGCTACTCCATGTAGCACTTGCGCAGCCTGGGCTGCGGCCAGACTCTCCTGGGCTCACTACCCCGGGAGAGCTTCAGAGTAGCTTCTCTACCCTTGGTCCTGCTCCCTGAGATGCGGATGGAGAGGAGGTGAAGACCCAGGTACACTGGACAGAAAGGCTGGGAGCAGTTTTGGGGCCCAGTTAATTTTTCAAAATTGTGAACTTTAGCAAAATGGCATTGTTGCTGTTCAGAAGATTAAAACCTTTGATATGCTTAAAGATAAATAATAAAAAGAGGGGTGAGACATGGCTCCCCATTTTTTCTTTTTCTATCTTCTCCAAAGCCCTTTACCCCTTCTCGCCCACTCGGTCTGTGGCCTGCAGCCCCACACAGCTGTGGGTTGCCCCCCTCCTCCGGTCTTCCCTACCCTCAGTCCTGGGTCCAGGTAGAGTCGAGTGTAGAAGAGTTGATCATCATCATCATCCTTGTACTTCCATTGGCGGACGATTTGGTGGATGGTGGGGGCAAAGCCGATGAATCCTGGGAGGTAAGGGAGGTGCTGACTCTGGCCTCCCAGTGTCCTAGGGACCAGTCCCTGCACTCCCGCCCCCACCCACCTGGAACATTCCATGCCCCACCACACTTCAACCCTCTGCCTCTGGCACTCCACCACTCACCACCAGAGTTGAGGAAGCGCTTCCCTGTGCCCACCTCAGGGTACTGCTCCGCCAGCCCCCACTCAGGCCAGCAGAAGCTCTCTGCTGAGAAGAGCAGGCGGCTGCCAGTCTGGACGAACTTCTTGAGCAGTTCTGAGGGACTGCCAGCCAGAATCACATCATAGCTAGGTGAGGAAGGAGAGGATGAACAAGGCAGTGCTAGGAACCTCAGCATCCCCTCCTTCCATTCCCCGTTCTTCCCTCCCCAGCCCCTTTACCTGTCCACAAACATGATGACCATATCTTCCCGGTTTGCATACTTCTCCATTTCCTTCTTTAGCCACCTGACCTTCTGGCCTCCACCAACTGTCCGAGCCACATCACCCCCTCGCCACTCCTCTCCTAGGCCCAAGGTCTGTTGTGGAGACCCATCACATCAGGGAGGGGCTCAGCAGGCTGGGTGGGCCCTCCTGACCAGGCTTTTCATGGAGTCCCTGGCATCCAGCCCTCAGCCCCCTCCTCCCAGTATTCCTTTCCTCACCCGCACAGTGTAATTGAAGAAGTCTGCGGAGCGGAGGAAACGCTGGTATCCCTCAGTCTCAGCTGTGGCCACGGTGATCACCAGCAGCTTCTCTGGCATCAGCCGGGAGTGGGCAGTCAGGAGTCACGAGCTCGCTCCCCGCAGAACCTTCTTTCCTTCCCTCAGACTGCCACTGGCCCTTACCTCTCCCCCCATTCCTTCTTTTTTTTTTTAAGATTTATTTACTTATGCATACAAGAGCTGGGGTACAGGCCAGAGTGGCAGGAGGTGAGAGGATTCACCAGACAGAGTGGGGAGCAGAACAGGCAGACTGACTGAAACACACTGCCCAGGGCAGCAGCGGGCGAGGCAGGAGAGGTCTGCTAGGCCATGTGGGTCCCCTCCCTGGCCGGAGGCAGGGATCGAACTCGTGCTGCAGTGGTTGCGGTTTGTCTCATAGTGCGTTGCTCAACCCGCTGAGCCACCAGGGAGGCTCCACATTCCTTCTTAAACTCTTTCACCCCGAGAAACTTTGACCCCAGTGAGAGCCCCAGGGCAGTGACACCCAGAAATTCAGATCAGTTCGCAACGGGAGGCGAGAAACCTCAGCTGAGGACGGGGAGAGGGAAGGAGCCCTGTGAGAGACCGCCGCACCCTCGGGGCCTCGATCTTTTCCGGGGTCCCGGCAGGCAGACACTTCAGCCACTTTGGCCCTCCCGGGGTTCTCACCTGGGTTGACCGGGTCGCCGCGTCGGAGACGGTCAGAGGTCGGGGCCGCCGGAGGCGGCGGCAGCAGCAGCAGCAGCAGCAGCGGTAACAACAGGAGTCGGAATCCCCTGCTGTAGAAGGCCATCGCTGGGAGTGGGCCGAGACCGCACTCAGGCTCGTACCCGACTTGGGTTACGTGCCTGGATTCCAACTCCGAGAGGGGCTCCGAAAAGGGGGTGCCGGGACTGCTCTCCTGCCCACTTTGCGGAGTAAGAGTTGGGGCTCCGCCCTGGAAAAAAGGCGTATCCGGAGCTACAGAAAAGTCCAGATGCCGGCGCTCCACCAGACAAGGCGCGGATTGTCCCGCGGCGCGAGCGCGCCGGCAGAGCAGACGAGTGGAGGGGCTCCCGGCCGGGAGCGGGGGAGGGGCGGGAGCGCAGGCCCGCGATCTGGAGCCAGAGATTTTAAGCAGAGCCAGCGGGGCGCACAGCCCGCTGGACACACGAGGAAATTGAAACCCGGACAGGGGAAGTGACCCCTTACCCTCTGCTGGACGCGGAGGCGGGGTCTTTGCCGGGAGCTGCCGGGCGGAAGACCTGGAAAGCTAGGCGGTGGGCGCGCGGGGCGGGGACGAGAGAGGCGGCGGGCGGGTGGGCGCTAGGGGTTACGCCGCGAGTCTGCGGCGCCAGGGGAGATGGGGGTGGAAGTTTTGGCGGAGGGTCTCAGGAGACCTCTCGGATTGCCCACTCAAGCCTGCCCAATTTCTTTGGTCTGGCCAGTCATCTCTACAGTTGTGGGGAGAAGCTCCAGGGTCTGTCTTTGTGATGATGACATCTTCAGAAGGACCAAAAGAAAATGTCGTTTCTCGAAAGACCATTTGCACCACCTCTTTAAAAAGACCCATTTCGGGGAGTCCTACAAATACACTGCTACACTGAGGCCGGAAGTAGTCTTGCCCTTATGAAATATGGCGGAAAGCTTGCTCGTCTCCAAGGGAACATCCTGTAATGAGTCAAAACATTGGAATTATTCTACACATGCGCAGAAGCACAAGCCGCCGGAAATGATGTTGCCCCTACCAAGGCGAGTAGTTTAGTACGCGTGCGTGGTAGGCTCTTCCGGCAACTGCGTGTTGAAATGGTGGAGAAGAAAACTTCGGGTATGTGAGACCCTGGCGGTTGTCCCTATCGACCTCACACATCCTAACTTGGTCTAGGATTTCCTCACCTAGTCTCAAATCTCTTCTCTGGCCCTCGATCCCTGGCGTCGAGGACTCTCCCAAACCACCCATTCTTGTTTTATTGATGCCGAGGTGGGGATGGAGAAAGCAAAAAGATCTTTATCATCTAAGAACCGGCTTTCTGGGAGGCGGCGGACTCACAGCCCTGCCGTTGCATCTCATAGTGATAGGTGCTGAGACAGGGATGCAAAGCACCTGGGCGCATGGAGAAGCGGCGCGCATCGTAGCTTCTGGACAGGAGTTGGGGGGTAGGGAGGGAAGAAAACGCATGCCTGAGTCTTAAGTCGAGCGATGGTTTATAGTTCAGTTCCGGTGCTCAGTGCTGGAGGGTCTGCAGCAGCGCTGTCCAGTAGAACTTGTTAGCCTGATAGAAATGTGCCTAACATGTAGCTGTTAACTGAGGCTGTTGAGACTTCAAAAGGTGGCTAGTGTGACAGATGAACTGGACTTTAAAGATTTAAGATTACTATTAATCGACATCTAAATTTATTATAAATAACGGAAGTTTATCGCTCACAGTTTTGAAGGCTGGGAAGTTCAAGATCAAGGGATCAGATTGATTGCCCTCTAGTGATGGCCCCCTGATTTCTGAGTGGGGCCTTCTACCTGTGTCCTCATTTGGTGGAAGGGCTAGGGATCTTTCTGGAGTATATTTATTATTTCTTTACTTATTTCTAGTTATGATAGTGATGAATATATGTACTAGGATTATTCCCCTTTTCCTCCTTGTTTATTTTTCACTGATGTAACATTGGTTTATAACACAGAGGCTTCAGTCCACATGTAGCGAGTGGCTCCCTTATTGTACGGTGCAGGCGTGGAGGCTGGAAGGCCAGCTGGGAAGCTATTGAGTGGTCCAGATAAAGAGAGGTAAAAGCTGGAATATCCTGTCAAATTGACTTGTACTAGATCCAGTCATGTCACTTCTTAACCCGCTCTCTGGATCATCACCACCCTCAAATAAATCCCTCAGTTCAAATTCCTTTGCATCATTTGAAAGCCAATAAAAATAAATAAAAAATAACCCAAAAAAATGACAAATTCCTTTACATATTTAAAGACAGTTCATGGTCTGCCTGACTTCATGTCCACCCTGCCCCTCCCCACCTCCCTACATGCATATATATAGTTTATATGCCAGCCACAAAAAACTTTTTTTTTTTTTAAGATTTATTCATTTATTCATACAAGCACTGGGGTACAGGCCAGAGGTGTGGGGGGGGTGAGAGGATTCACCACAGAGAGTGGGGAGCAGAACAGGCAGATCAAC